>JBBMKC010234601.1:0-21619 GCA_037834085.1 Bipalium vagum | reverse complement strand
GCTAATATCGTGTACAAATTCCAATGTCATGGATGTGGTCATCTATACATAGGGGAGACACAACGTCACCTCAAAACACGAATTAGTGAGCATTCACAAAAAAGTAGAATAAGCAAAGTTTTGGATCATACTGTGAGCTGCAAAGAAAGAGAAGGAAATAAATATGCCAATGAAAATGAGTTTAATGTAGTAATGACCAACTTTGATAACGATGAAGAAAGAAAAATATGCGAATTATTAGTAATTAAAAAACTAAAACCTGAAATTAATTCACAAAATGGAGAAAGCAGAAATCAATGGATGATTAATGTTTTCCTTATTTAATATTTTAAAAAATAATTATTTAAAAAAAAAAGAATAATTAAAAAAAATTTTTAAATATTAAAAAACATGATATTTTTAAAGTTTGTAGAATTAAAAAATTTTTTTACTTTTATCCAATAATAATGCAGATAATATTTTTAAATCATGATAGTGATATCATTTGAAGAAAGTCATCGAAGAAGAAGAAAATTGACTGAAGAAGATCTGAAAGAAGAGATCGAAACATGTTTCAAGATAGCAGTATGAATAAAATTTTGCGTGTTCAAAAATGTTTTTTAAAAAGCGTGTACTTAAAAAAATATATATATTAACACAGTAAAAAAGATTCACAAATTGCTGCTCAAACCAACTCTATGCAACGCAAAATTCCTTTGGTGGTCGAACAAAGTATCAAGTACTCTGTATCAAGTGTTTGTTACATGAAGAAGGAAGTCACCCTGAGAACACTAATTTCAAAACTAAGATCTATTCTGAAAATGAGTTCCATCACTTTAATCTACTCATAAATCCATCAGCTAGCTTTTAGTCACTGGCTCAACATCATCAATTTGGGTTTTGTATTTAAATAAAAATCTGAAAAATGTGGGAAAAAATAAGGAATATAATAATTGAAGCACAGGTGACAATTTTCAGTTATTATAAGTTTCCAGTAGATTTTAAAATTTTTTTTTTATTAAGAAATTAATTAATTTTTAAATTTTTAATCAATTAAAAATAATTCAACAATGTATTTTTAAAAAAATTAATAAAAAGTATTTAAAGCTTCCTAGATGTGCAGAATTCAAAAGCAAAAGGAATTATTATGAAAAAATATTGAAAGCTCACATATTGAAAAACTAATTTTAATTATTTCACTTCAATAAATTTATTATAAACAATTATTGGAAAGTTATTTTGTTTAATTAATGCAAATCAAAAGTAAAATGTAAACTAATATGATTATTTTGTAATTATATAAATTATAAATTATTGTTCACAGAGCTTAAATAAATTTGTATAAGATGTGTGATGAAAATAAAGACTGTGATCTTTTTGAATCAATACAGTCAGTAAATACTAAACATATAAAAATTAAAATAACAAATGACGAAATAACAGATGAATCTGCAAGTGCTTCTCATTGTAAAACCGAAGAAATTCTTGGTTTTTCAAAAATGAATAAGAATAGGTAATATTTTTTTAATTAAGTTATTAGATATTTAAATAGTAATAATAGTTCATCATTTCCAGTGGAGTCTTCAGCAATATTTGATGAATATAGTACAATCCAATTTAATAATTGTATAACTGGAAACAATGTTGGTAATCCGATGAAATGTTCATTTTGTGGATTAGGACCACATAACAAATTTGGTCAAGGTGAAATGCTTAAATTTTACACAAATGAATCTCCTTTACCATGTTTATCATGGTGGTCAGATTTCTCCGTTTTACCACAGACAGGTCGTGGAAAGTCAGGAAATATCACCAGGTCCTTATCATATAGTCGCATTAATCGAAATGACGAAGCAATATCAAGTGACCAATATTGTTGTTTGGATACCAATAAAAGACAAAGAGATAACAAAATTATTGGGTACATAATTTATTGAATGAAGAATATGAATTTTAGTTTTAATCAGAACGGATGGAAAACCAAGCTTGACTAGGATAATGAATGCATTTGTCGATAGCGAAGGCCGGCCATTTGGATTGATTGACGAACTTGCTTTAGTAGGCCTGCCTTCAACGGTAGTTGTTTCCGGAATAGGAACCGATATATGCAGATCATCTTCATCAACTCTAAATAACAACCAATTGTCATGGAAACCTATTAATTGTAACTCCGGCGATACCAATAATGGAGTGCAAGGCCCTAATAGTGAAGAAAAATTTTTATTTGGACATCTCTTATCTCAAGATCCAGTTTCAACAGTTAAAAACCATAATGGAGATAGCTATTACTATGCTCATCATTGTTGTGCAGCATGGTCAGAAGGTGTTACAATAACCGACCAAGTATGAATTTCAAAACTGATATTAAGCTTAAGCTTAATTTGGTTTTCATTAGGATAATTTAGAAAATGTTGAAATAGCAGTGCAAACAGGTCTCAATCAGCAATGCAGCTTCTGCTTAAAATTGGGAGCTACAATAGCCTGCCGTAACAAGCAATGTAAACACAAGTTCCATTATCCTTGTGCAGCAGCAGCTGGGTGCTTCCAGGACTTTGTAAATTTGCAATTGTGGTGTCCAAATCACACACACGAAGCTGATTTTTCCAGTAAATATTGCTATTTGAGATATTACTATTACTATTAATTGAGAAATGTTAAAATAAAATTAATAACTACCTCTTATTTTACAGTTCGATTCAGAATTATAATCCATTTTGTGTAAGATGACTTGACTAAATGAACTCTTATCACTGAAAATAAAATTATTGGTTTGACTCTTTGTATTGTTAATAGTAAAAAAAATACAATTCAAAGAGAAGTCGATTTTTCTAAAAATTTTCTACAATATCTTGTTTTAAAAGCAAATCTGTAGAAATTGTATAATTATTATCATTAAAAAAACTAGATGAACACTGTATTTGCTCGTTATGTGAACGGAAAGGAGGGGTGAATGACCTTATATCTTGTACCAGTTGTGGACAGCACTACCATAGTAATTGTCTGGAACCTCCACTAATTCTTAGTCCGACAGTTAGGGCCGGTTGGCAATGTGCTGAATGTAAAACTTGTCTCGTGTGCAGGTATGTATTATTGATTTCACGATTATCGAATATATAATTTTCATTCAATCAGTGAAAGTAAAGATGAAAAGAAAATGTTGGTCTGTGATGTTTGTGACAAAGGTTTTCATACTTATTGCCTACAACCACCAATGGCTGCCATTCCAAAGAATGGTTGGAAATGTGACTCCTGTCGGGTATGCAATGATTGTGGGTTTTCTCTTAAGTCCAGTTATTTTGCATTAAATAACAGTGGTAACAGCAAAAGCAACCAGGTTCAAAGATTATTTGATGTTCGTTTTATTTTATTTTTATTGACTTTGCAGAATAATACTACCATTCGCTGGCATAACAATTACACTTTATGTGATAGATGTGCTCAAACTAAGCGACGTGGTCATTCCATTTGTGCCGTATGTGAACGTGCGTGGAGATGTTCATTGCCACCTAAGGTGATATAAGTGATTCTCTAACTTAAATTATGGATCTCCTATAACTAAATGTTTATAAATTGTAAAAATATAAGTTCATTGTTTTAATTCATACATTATCGTATTTGTTCTGCTTTTAGAATCCTGCATCATCCAGCAAATGGACAGGTCGAAAATGTGCAACTTGTCATAAAATGGTTCATGTTGAATGCGATCCTGTTCTTGCTAGGATGCCATCTCCTGTTTATTCTCTTGGTTCATCTAGCAGTGGTGGTGGTGGTGGTGGTGGTGGAGGGATTGGTGTCGGTGATGAGTCGAACGTATCGAGCCTGACACACATTAATTTTAATTATCAATGTCCTTCATGTCATAACAGAGGTTCAGCAACCTCTAGTGAAGTATTGCTCTCCTGATCTTAATATGACCTCTTTTAGTGAATGTGATTTAGGTTGCATCTACACGAACGAGTCCTATGCCAGGTAGTTATGGAGAAGAAGAAATTGTTGATGATCTGGACGATGTAGATGACGAAGAAACTGGACTGTTGTCAGAATTTGATCCATTACCACCAAGAATGTTGGGTTTGGATTCTCAGTGCTCAGCGATAGTCAATCGAAGTATTGAGCAAGATTATAGAAGCAATAGCATTGATGATTCAAGCACTATATCGGGATCTACAACACCACAGACTTATTGTCAAAGTAACAGCAGTGGTAAATTTCAGCTTCCGCTAACTCGAAATAACAAGGATAAGACTAATGAGACCAGTGCTTCCTCTAGCAAGAAAAAATTACATTCTGTTAATAAGGGAAAGTCAAAGGTGTTGTTTTTATTCAGTAAAATAAAATTGTATAACAGTGAAAAAATTTCATTCATAAAAGGGTTTCTTATAAATATTTTTCGATTTTAAAATACGCGTATTACGTTTTTAAACATATTATTGTCTTTTATTTTCATCCACAGAAATTATACATTAATTATTGTATAATTAATGGGGAAAATGTGCCATCTAAATCAATATTGTTTGTTTTATAGAAAAATTTATTCTTTGTAAAATAATTTGGTAATCATAGAAAAAGATTACGGAAAATCTTTCATTTTAATGTAAAACTACAATAATTTTCTTATTTTGTCATAAATTATGAGAGTTGATCAATTAATTCATAAAAGATGCTGAAATTAATATTTTTCTTTTTAAATTCAGAGTGCCAGTGGCAAGTCGTCTAATCTAAAACGCAACAACGCCTTGAACAGTAAAAAATCTCGCAGGGCTAAAGCACGTAAAATAAATGTGGTAAGATTTTTGAAAAAACACATTTTGCATCGAAATTATTTCCGATTTTATTGACAATTTGCTTTTTTATTCTGATTTGAATATTGGCAAAATATATTTTGATATTATAATGTTTTAAAATTTCATGATGAAAATAATGATTGATTTTTCAGTGTGAATCAAAAAACAATGAAGAAAAAGATGATCATAGCAGCACTGTTGTATTGTGCCGAGCAGATGACAGTTTTGTTTTAGATCAAGATATGTGTGTTTCTTGTGGGTCTTTTGGAATCGATACTCCTTTATTGTGCTGCGTTCAATGTGGTCAATGTTATCATTCGTATTGTGCCGAAATCAGCAAGCTAACAAAAGTTATCATTGAAAAAGGATGGCGTTGCTTAGATTGCACAGTTTGTGAAGGTTGTGGTCAAGCCACCAATGAAGACTTATTGTTGCTGTGTGATGATTGTGACATCAGTTATCACACCTTTTGTCTCGACCCACCGCTAAATGAGGTTCCCAGAGTTAGTTTTGTTATTTTTTTTAAATTTCGAATAATCGATCAACATTTGTAGGGTAGCTGGAAATGTCAGAATTGTGTAGTGTGCCAATTTTGTGGAAAGAGAGATCCTGGACAAAATGGGACATGGGAAAATAATTACACTACATGTGCGCCATGTGCATCAAAAGTCCAATGTCCAGTGTGTTGCAACAATTATAATGATGGGGATCTGATGCTTACTTGCGATGTCTGTGACCGGTTTTCGCATTCTGCCTGTGACCAATTGAATACAGAAGCAGAGTTGGAATTTATATTTGAAGGTGGAGGCTATCATTGTGTTATATGTCGAGAAAAAGGTGTCGAGATAGGAAGTGGTCATAAGCAACTATTGCATTTGCGTGCTACACATGGAGACTCCTTAGCTCAGTCTCTGGTGGCCGATAAAACAGTATTATCATGGACGATTTGGAACTTTTATTGAATTTATGTTGCAGGTTTTGACAAATCTCATAAATTCCATGGAGTATGGTACCAAGAATTCTTTGCTTAGCGCTATTGGATCTACAATAGAAGACCCCTTGTCACCAGACCCGTCCAAGTATAAGAATTTTAATAATAATGATAATGCAATAAATATTAATTAAACTTTATTTCAATAGAAACTTCTTCATGGATAACGTAGTGCTCAGTGAATGTGGGGTTAATACAATCAGAAATGCAATGCTGAAAAGTCAACCTAGAAGAAATGCAACAGCCTTGAAACGCGTTCAAAAATCATCTTCTTTGGGTTTGTTTTTTCATTCTCTAACTGATGAGTATTCTCCAAATTCTAACAAAGAATTCTAATCTGCAATATTTGTAGTATATTCAAATTTGAATTGAATAAAAATGCGATATATTAACTATTAAATTTTAAAAATAAGTACAGTTGTACAGTTTAAAATTATTTTTGTTTTAAGAGAATAATTTATATATAATTATCACTGCCAGGGGTTTTTGAATTTTTGATTTTTTTTTATTAGATAAAAGTTATCTGACCAGATGTAGTTTTTTCTGCTGATTCCAAATATAATCTGTTTTATTCCATCATGTCTCATTTTCAAGAAAATTCTTGTTTTTAAAAAATGAATAATTTATATAAAAACCACCGATTATGTAACTAAAATTTTTTATAGTACTAACAAATCTTAAGCAGCCAGAAGAAATCCGCAACCATGTGCTCATCCGCACAGCCATGGTATCGCTTTTCGATGATGCTTATTGTTTATTGAAATCTTTCACCATGTTCATCACTAATTTTGTCAAAGTCTTGTGGGAAAATGTTCAGGTGGCACTTCAAGAAGTATATTTTAAAGGAAGTTAACATTCATCTCTTTAAAAGCATCCAGTAATTTATAAATAGTTTTCTGGTATTCCACGGAACGGTGTTTATCTGTTAAAATTACATTACTTTATTTAGATATGGTAGCAACAAATCAAACCTAAAAAGTTGCTCACGCTATCTATCAAAGCTTCAGATGCTCGGCGTTCAGTTTGACTTAGGTTGTGTTTGAAATGAACATTTCTCATTAATTTCTGTATTTGTGGTCCAACCAAAATCTCTTTAATTTTAGCCCTTGATAATTTAATGAAATATACTTTCAATAATTAAAGGGATTGGCCTTCGGGTTTTAAAACTATAATAAAGTTCTTGAAAAGACCTAGCTTGATATGAAGAGTTGGAAATAGTATATTCTCAACACTGACAAGTGCTTCATGCTTGATATTGCATTGGTCGGGTGTGTGGTTCTCATGGCTTGACCATTCTTTGACTGTATAGTGATGATCACGTGCCATACTATTCCATAAGCATAGGAAGCAAAAGTATTTGGTGTAACCATCCTGCTATCCTTTCAAGATTCCAATTACCTTTAGATCTCAGTCCGTACTCCATTGATAGGCATCGTAATACAATATATTAAGATATTTCATGATATCATGTTTCCGATGCCACTTTTGAATACGATATTGGAATGGAAGGAAATTTGTTTTCATTATGTAGGAGAAATGTAGTTTAATAATTATTAAACTATAACATTTAGATAAAATTTTTAAAATTATCAATCAATATTTACAATCGTTAATTATATTTTTTAAATTTATTACTATTAATTAATCTAAAAAATTTTTTTAGTTAAAAATCTTATTTTCTGAATTAATTATAAATTCAATTATTTCTAGTATTCAGTTTTCTCATCGATAAATCCTAATTGATTAATGTTATTTTTTAATCATAATAATTGTTATTTTATTTACTTTTACTCACTGAATAATTTACTGATTGTACGCGGACTAAGTTAATAGTAAATATCCCATTTTTATTTCAGTTATCAATTTTAGGCTTATAACTTCTATTTTTGCTTTGAATGAAATAATTGATTTAATTTTAGATGTTTTGGGGGATACGGATAACAAACAATTGAAACTTGAAACCACAGACTCACATATGGCTATTGAAACGTCCAACATCACTACTGCCAATCATGTAGAAATACTCGATAATTGGCCAGTTAAATATAATATTAATATTTATTTTAGCTTGATGAAGATTCAATGCAAAGTATTGAAGGTGAAATGAATCCGAACGATTTAAAGAGCCCCAGTCTTCAATCAGATGAAGGATCAGAAATCCAAAGTTTACCAACAAATTCGGTGGCAAATAGTTTAAATAATAACACAGTAGTAAATTTTTTAAAAGTTGTTTCTATGGTCTATTTTCTTTTTGTTTTTTCATATATTTTAATTTTACATTTACTCGTTTATTATTAACTAGTAAGTAATAAAATTTTTTTCATTAATACAAATATTTATCCTAATAAAATTTTTAAGTTTAATTTATGTTAATGTCTTTTTTATGAGTATAGGAAGAAGAATATTCGTAAATTAAATAAAACAAAATTAATTCACAATTTTTCAAGAAAACAAAAAAGGAAATATTCATTAAAAATAACGAGATTGAGCATTAAAATAAAAGTCTGATTCAGAAAATAATGTTAATAGTTAGTATTTAAAGTAATTAACAATATTTCTTTTGCTAATTGTTTGGTTTCGTTCACTGAAAACAATTAACATTGATTTTTCTTTTGACTCAATAAATATTAAGTTATTTTTTTATTTTTTTATCAATAAATGATGTTAAATGAAAGTTATTTAATTTTTACAAAAATAAATTTTCATGTTAAAAAAACCATCGAAATGTATTTTAATGTGAATATATTCTTGAAAATTATTATTATTATTATTCTGAAATAATAAAAATTGTTATCGAATGATTTTTTAATTTATTATATTTTTTAAAAAACTTACCTTATAGGAAACATTAATTTAATGAAAAATAAAAGAATTTGTTGTAATATATTTTTTATTGAAGCCTGTGAAAAACTCGACAACAAAAGCAACAATGCCACGAAATCGACGATTTTCTAATCTTGGAATTGGAGGATTCAGAGCTCGATCGACTAGAGTTTCACAAGTAAAGAAATCAGCATTGGCAGCTGTTAATAGTGCCAATATTGATCAAAACAATGGAAAGTACACAATTGAAAATTTCACGGCTAAGCAGGGACGTAGACGTCAGATGAAAAAGAAATCAGAAATTGACGAAAATTATCCCGATTATTTAATGCAAGCATTTCTTGGCAACAGTCTGTTGACGAACACAACAGAGGTTTTCTTTTGAAATCATTGATACGTAATATATATTAATTATTTTAGTTCATTAAGAAAAGTGGTCATGCTAAGTTGTCTCCCAATAGAATAACAAGTGGTGGTCCTTTGGACAATCGGTCTTACAGTAGTACTGGATCGAATCAGAATATTAATGAAGGTCTATATTCTCATTAATGGTAAAAAGAATTCTAAAATCGATTTAGACGGGGAAGATTGTACTGACGTTAATTATTTTGAAATCGATAATGAGACAGAAAACTTAACAGCGGCACAAGAAGCTTCAAACTTTATGTTGCTGGAAGTACCACTTGCTTATACTAAATCTGAATTTGATGATCCTAAAATGGAATCGACAGTCAATATGATTGGAAATATTCCAGTCTCACCAAAGATTTCTAATTTTAATCACGCTGGTACACGATAATTGTTGTGTTAACAAATAATTTTTTCCTCATAATGTCTAGGTGCACCGGGTTCACAACCTAATGACCTTCGATTTGGTGGTCATTCTATAAATATATTGGGTAATCAGAACAAGGCCCAGTCATCATCCGCTCAGCAATGTGTACTCAAAAAGTTGGAGGAGACCACGAATCCTAGTCACAATAATGAAATATTTTCCCAAACATCGGCTATAAATGCTATTGGTTCCATGTCTTTTCAGAATGTTTCATCCGTCAATTTTGATGATGATGATGATTATCTGTTAGATGAATATTTGCTCTCTTTCCCTGATCTGGAGATTGGCGAAGAAGGGAGCACTAGTCACAGTACCGGTCATGATGCTAATTGTATATCGGAAGTCAGTAATGCAAATGAGATGAATCCAAATTCACTGGAATTAGCTAAGCACATTTCTGATGAGGGAGGATTAAATCAGTTGCCAGAACTTACTGTTAATGATATTGAAACGCATTTGGGACCGTCGAGTCTGGAAAACGATCTGTCAATCACATCACGTCGAAATGTCATTAATACAGACAACGCTGGAGTTCAGATCAGTGGAGCCAACACGAATAATGGAGCGACATATTTGCTATCAGCAGCCTCATCCAGTATATAAATTTGTTTATCGAATGACAAATTAAATATTTTTCAGATCCTGTTCTACCATTGAATCAGTCAGTATCGAGTGATATAAATAACGTCGTTGGTACGCGATCCGAGGTCATGTTACATTCTGTGCATAATCAAGGTCAACAGCTGGGTCAGTTAACTTCATCAACATTACAGAACAAGGGTCCAATCAGCGTACACATTAACAATGACCCCAATACACTAATAGACATGGGTGACGGAAATTTTGTACAAAATTCACAACTCATTCCATCTAATATCCGACGTCAATTATTTCCTACCAATCAACTCAGTCGTCGACCTGGAGACATTTTTCAGCTGCAACAAGTGGGAAACCAAACAACTTTCACATCGCCTATTAGGAATTATGGTAGTGTTTTGTCTGTCTTCCTTGCTTGATAATTTTTTATCTTTTGAACGAAAATGAGATGAATTTTTATTAATTGATTAAGGTTTACAATAATAATGTCAAGGAATAAGTGATGTGTAAGTAATATTTAAATCCAATAAATTTTGAATATCAATCAATAATATATTCTCAAATGATATTTCTTCAGCTTGATCCCATCTCTGCGTAAAGCTTCAAAACATTTAAATTAGAATTCATGTTTATTTGAGTTGAAAAATGCACAAATCTCTATTTTGGTGAAAAATAATAACCCAATGATGAGATTTTGGGATATTATGGTGGATTGATAAGATCTGCCATAATAGCCTTTCATATTCTTTGTAGACTCATGTCGATAAGTATGCGGTCTCGTATTGTTGTGTTAAAAGATGACATCTTTTCTGGTAATTAGAAAAAAGGAAACCTGATATTTTACACAATACAGTTGAGAATACACTTACAGTTGAATGTTAAAATTCTCATTCAAGACAAAATTCCATCAAAAACGCATGTGTATTCAGTAAATATGTTTACGATAAAATTTTTGGAACGTTATTTTCATTCGAATTTTATAAATATTATTTTTATATTTTTGGGAACTTTATTTTCTTAGAGTCAATGAAAAAGGATATTCCCAACTATATGAAAAAAAATACATTTTGAAAAATGCGCACTCAATAATAATAATTTTCTTATTATATAGCTTTAATTTTTGAGTTGATAAATGAAATTATAAGGTAATTAATGGTTTACAGGGTTTTTCATTTAATTTAGACAAATGTATGACTAAATAAAATGAAAACCTAGTAAATCCAATAAATAAAAAATCTCAGAATTTGATCAATAAAAAATTTTTCAATTGTAATTTTCATGTAGACTTATTATGTGTTATTTTTATTGATTATTATTGTTAAAGTTCTCTTAATATTGAATTTTCAAAACGTTTCAGACAGTAATCAATTGATGTTGCAAGAGAAAATTCAATTTCCACAGAATGGGCAATTTATTATGTATTCGAATAATTTACCGAAACCAAACCGCCAAATAAGTTTAGAACAAAATAATAGCGGATTGGTACAAGACTTAGGGAATCATCACCAAATTTTATTAAATGAAAACGTGGGAATTGTTACAATTGATAATCAGCACAAGCAGCCTCAGATTCAGCAGCAGCAGCAACCACCTCCGCAACACCAATCCTCTTCTTCTGAAAATTTGACAGGACAGAATCAAGCTCAATTTCACAATCAGCAGCAATCGGTAAATGTAATCGTTGGGAGGACTCATGATCCAGTTCCACAGTGTGCTCCCGCGCCTCCTCCACCACCATATCCCACAGAACCAACTCAATCGCTAGACAGTCTTGGAAAGTCCGTTAAAGACAACAAGCAGAAATTGTGGATGCAATCACCAATGTTTATCCAACAAATGAGCACTGGTGAACAGGTATTATCATGAATTATTTTCCTTTGAATTATTAGTTCTATTTTTTTATTTCCAACTACGTTTTAGACTCCAGGACCAGAAAAGTCAGCTAGTATTGATTCCTCAGCCAATTGTTCCAGTATTTACAAATCTGCGCAACAAAGTCCACAGCCTCCAATGCACCAAAGCCCACAAAGGAATTTTCCCATTTCCACGCCAAACGCTACTCAGCAGCATTTGGGTATTTTTTTCGTTTTTATCCTGGTGAATTTTCAATTCAATTTAATCAAATATTTTTTTTATTTATATTTAAAAATGATTTTATATACAAAAGATGATTTATCTCTCATCTGCCATACTCTAGAAATTTGTTCTAAAATTATTTTCTTTTTTTCTAATAAACTTTTGAAATAAGCAGTTCAATAATCAATGTGATGTTGAAACAAAATTTTATCTTTTCACCTAGTTTTATAAAAAATCAGTTTTTTAAAAAATTTAAATTAGCTCTGAAACGTGAGGATTGGGAATGCTCAATTAATGAAATACTTTTACCAGTTACCGATCTCACTTTTCTAATTTACATTTGATTTTTTATTTAAAAGAAATATTTGTTTTTATTTATTGATACATAAAAAATTTTTTGGCTTTGAATTATTATTGGGTTGATGCATATATTCTGTCGCTATCAATATAATAAGTATATAAACAATTCCAATACTTTATAATAATAACAAACAGTTTTCTCACCCATTGTTTATGACATCTTCCCAACTACGAGGTAGCTTTTCGATTCCTTGTTTGAAAAAATTCCTCGAGCCTTTTTTAGTATTTAATCATCTTCAAAGGAAATTCCATTTATACTCTTTAACAAAGATCGGTAGAGATGAAAGTCTGTTGGGGCGAGGTCAGATTATTATGTCGAATGAGGTTGTATCTCCCAACCGAGTTTCTCGATGAATAATCTTATCAGGTTAGACGTATGCGGTCGAGCACTGTCATGAAGTAAAATCACTTGATGTTGACTTTCAGGTTGTTTATTCAAATACCTTACGATTGTTGCCTGATCAACATAACATCCATTTGACTAGTCAATTCGCGAGTCGTTTGAGGAGAATTTTTATTAAACAATTTATTGAAAAAGCGTTCTCATCGAAATCGCTTTTTCTTCCGGAACTCGTTTCATACATATTAAAATTACTGTTTTTGAATTTTAAAAACCACCTTTTGCCGTTCTTCTGCTAATTGGTAATTTCCCAAAATTGGAACATATGTTTCCAGTAAACTCAGCAGCATTTATTCCTCGATTAAAATTGCACAATAAAATATTGCGGATACGTTCATTTTTTATCCTGGCACTCCATTTTCCTATACTTAATTATTTTTAAGCAATAAGCGTATTTAATTAATTTCAACAAGGCGACAGAATTTATGCATCAACCCGATATATTCTCTAAACTTTAAATATTGTGAAATATGATGGAAAATTTCATCCATTATTTTCTTAGGTCTTCCTTACAACCAATAGTTTTGAAAACCAGGTCAGTAGTATGAGATGTTTATTCTTCTCGCCAAATTGATATTAATATTCTAAATTATCAATTTGACATGACATAACAAATAATTATAATTGTCACAAAATAGTTTATTTTCACTCCTATAATCAAATATTGATACTGGTTTTCATGCCATTTCATTTTTTCTCTTCGTTTGACATTTTTGTAATAGTTTACTTAGACTTTCGAAAGGTAGGTAGTAAGGTAAGTATTTTTAAGGTTTTTCAATTGAAAGATATCGGATTACAATACATTTCAAATATTGATATTTCTTATTAATTGCTACTGAAGTTTTTTCTTCAGTTTTTCGTGCTTTTCTGTTATTTTTATCATTATTTATTGTAGTCACAGTGGTATATTATTTTTTTTCAAAAAATAATTTTATTCAAAATGCTATTTTTAATGTCAGAAATGAATAATACAAACTTTTCATTTAAAATGCAGTCTTAATTTAGAATTTCAATTAAAATTTTAAAAACAGCTTGATAATTTTTACTTGGATAAATAACAAAGTCATTTATCTTCAATTTGTAAATATTCAAATAGATATTCTATTGTAATTTGAAAAAATAATTTGTATATTTTATTAAATTTATTATTTAGTTTTTAAAATCAATGAAGAGTGAAATATTTTTCATTATTTATTGAAAATATATTTTAATGGAAAAATATTTTTTCTTGATCTATTTTGTAATGATTCAAGCAGGTAATGTCCAGTTCAATAAAACAAACTCGCAAATTATGATCCAAGTTGGTCAAATGGAAAATAACAGTGGTAGTGATAAAACTAGCAAGGAAAGTATTATTCCTGGTGATCAAAATCCTCAAGTTGCTCGACCGAAAAATATTTCACTTGTCACTCAGGACGGTATAGAACCACCGAGCTTTAATATGGAAGTAGCACCTCAAACACCGAGTACACCTAATGCACCTCAATCCAATAAAAGAATTAATCATCAGAAATGGATGGAAGATGAATTGCTTGGAGAAAAATCAACGATTGCCCCGGTTTTATTCGTTAATTGTACGCACTCAAATCTGAAAAGTCAGTTTTCCGATAATGATATGCGATTTAGAGAAATACAAAAATTGTGGCGGAAATTGAAAAGTGATGAAAGACAAGAGTGGGTGGTGAGTGATTAATCTTGTTCTTTTGTTAAAGTTTTGCATAAACCTTTTTCAAGAATAAATCTCGAATGAACAAGTCTAACAAAAAATCAATCTCGTCTTCCAGTGGGCAGTCTAGTTCTACGAAAAAGGTAACAATTATTTTGGGAATTTAAAAGTTTTAATCAATTAAATAATTTAAAAATAATTTTTTTTATTGATTTTTTTTAGAATATTAATTATTGTTATTAGTTTTATTTATTATATGTAATTCAGAAAAAGGGAACTCCGACTACAGCCTCAAATGCTCAATTTCAAATGAGCAGTCCAAGTAAATATGCTCAACAACCATCTCCTGGATCGATACACCAGTCTCCATCGCCATACCAGCAAAATCTTGTTAATCACACTCTACAATCTCCTCCAATGTCACAGAAGCACAATCAGTTTTCTTCATTCATCCAGCAACAGCAGCAAATGAACATCAATGCGGAAATGATTAATATCAACAATCCAAATTTGACAAAGGTAAATCAAATGAATCCAATACAAATCGGACAGATATCATCTCCAATGAGTTTTAACAAGGTTTTATTCGATTTTCTTCTGTTGTTTTTGTATATTATATCGAAATTTAATACAGTGAAACCTGCATAAATGAACACCTTTGTTAGCTGAACACCTCTTTTATTTGAAAATTTAATTCCGTATACTGTAAATATAAGTTAAACTTGAACACCTCTCTAATTTGAAATTTTCAGCAAGGACACTATGGTGTTCAATTTAAGCAGGTTTCACTGTAATAATTTATTAATTTTGATTTTTTCCTATATAGCTTATTGAAATTTCTCAACTGATACAGATAACATTTCATTTTCTTTCCAATCTGAAAGTTGAAAGTTTGATATCTCTAAATTAATTCTGTTAAAATGATTTATTCGAAATTATCAGATCTATATTATGGAATTCTTTTTTCAATTGTTCGAATGAAAAAATTTTTTTAACTACTCTCAACTCTCATTTTTAATTGATTTAATCGACTTAATTTAAATTTCCTAATATTTCAAATTATTTTATGCAAGAAAATTTTAAGTCCGGTAAGTTTTAGATTTTTCTGTGAAGAAGACTTTATTTTCAATCTGGATTTTTTGTTACGAAGCTCTCACTACATATTTTCATTTTATCTTCAAATTGATTTTTTGAAAAGTGAAAGTGAATATGGTAATAACCAACAGTCAACGAAAATGTACCCGGTAGAAAATGGCCTATGATAGATTTGGTGGGTATTAAAAGAAAAATAATAATTCCATATTATGTTATCTAGAGTTGAATCTTTTTAAAATGTGAAATTATATGGTCGATTTGAGTTATGTTTTTAATTGACACAAGTACATATTAGTATAGTTGACCTTTGATAAATTTCAATTTTTGGTCTGATATCATTCTTCTAGATTTGGGAAATTCTCGACATTAAAAAAGCATTAGGTCTTTTTGAAGAAATTTTAATTTACCTGATAAAAAATAAAATTGATTATTTAAACGATTAAATTGAAATAAAACTTAACGCCTATTAAATTTTCTATACATGCTGCTTTCTATAATCAAAAATCAATAATATTAGGTTGATTTGCGGATAAAATTGCTAAAATAAGTTAAAAAATTTTTTCAAAAACAAGTTTATCTATTCTTCAAAATATAAATCACAATTCTCGATGATTTTCTTTCACCGATCTGCGAGCATCTGGATCTGGTTGTAGAACCTATCCGGTTCTTTCGATGCGAAGATCTGTTTACAAGCCTCCTCAACTCGAAACGTTGACCTAACAAAATTTTCTCTATGGAGCGGAAGAGATGGAGCAGCATCTGGGCTGTAGGCCGGATGTGGTATTACCTCGATACCGTCAAGTTCTGTAAACTTTTGTTTGGTCTTCTTAGCTACGTGGGGCTTGGCGTTATCCAGTTGGAATAATGTACGCTTTAGATTAATTAAAGTTGGGCATTTCAGCTTCTGGTAGACGCAATCCAACTGTCGATAGTAAAGCTCAGACTTAATGCTATTACCATTTGGAACAATTTCAAAGTGCAAAGTGCTCCGCAAACTTCCACCAGACATAAATCATCACTTTCTTGCCGAACCAATTTTTTCGTGGATTGTCCAAAGGGAACCCATCGCTTTTGTCTATCATGGTTTACTAGATAAACCAACTTCTCATATCATGTCACAAATCTTTTCAAGAAACGGTCGTCTAATGGATTATTGAGAAGATGATGGCAGATTTCGACGCGTTGCTTGCATTTGCCTCAGTAAGTGCATGGGGATCTTGTTTAGGATTCTTATGTACAAAATTTAGTTGATACAGGTGACGTAAGATTGTAGTTTGGTGGACAAAAATTTCTTTTTCTAAATCACGAGTGGAAGAAGGTTCTTTAACCAAAGCTGCAAACGAATTTTGTCAGTTAAATTTTTTGTGTGGATCTCTACTATTTTTATATGATTTATCTGAACCCAACTGACTTTTTTGCTTTTTTATCAAAGATAATTATTTTGAAGGAACTAGCGATTTTATAAATTAAAATTTTTTTATTTCAATGTTCGTGACAACATTGAAATCATCTAACTGTTATTATTAGTCATTTATTACTGTATATTCATCATACCTGTGTTAGAATTTTAGATGTAAATTTATTTAAAGGAAATCTGAGTTTTGGCTAGGACATTTAAATTTTGAGAATATTTACATTTAAACTTTAAATATGATGTTTAAATAATTGTATTGAAAAGGAATCCATGCTTCAGTATGAATTATTTGTTGGGTCTCAATCTCAAGATCAACAGGGAATCTATCAGCAAGAGTTTATCAACCAACACCAACCATCAATGCAGATACAAGTACACCAGCAAACAATTAATAAGCAAAATATGGATTCTTTGAGAATGCAACAGCAGAATGTAAATCAAACATCGATGTCAAATTCTGGAACTACGCCTCTAATGGAAAACGAATTATTGAACTCACCAAATAAATCTTATACAGATGCCAATTTATCGGTTTCCAATCAGAAGTATCTTCCTCCACCTCCACCTCCAACTTGGCCTCCAGCTTCTGATCATCCATCAATGCCTGCTCCATCATCAATAAATACTTATCATCGGTTTAATAATCAATCGATAAATTCTGGTCAAATAGCCACATTTTCATCTCATGGCAATATGCAAATCTCGCAACAGCAGCTTACTTGTCAAAATAGCGACAAATCTAGGGAGAAATTTATTTCTACAAATATTAATAAAAATTCGGATGCTTTGCTTAATTCTAGTCAACCAAACGTATCAGTAACGTCTCCTGTTATAAAGGAAATGAACGCTCAAGCAAGTTCCTATGACATGGATACAACTAATAAATTAAGAGACCATTTGAACAAACGAAATAGTGCTAAACCAAACGCGTTTAATCAGCAGATTTATGCGAATTCTCCATCTGTTGGTAATCCTTCTGATAGCCTTTTGGCCAGTCCATCTTCTTCAGATCATAACTTTAATCAGAATATTTTAATCCGTTCTAATTCTAATTCTATATCTAATGTTTCAAACATGGAGTCAGCTCAGGAACATGAAACCTGCATGAATATCACTTTTTCCCCAATGAACAGAATGGCTAAGCCTCAAACCCAGTCTGTGAATCAAGCATTGCAAATGGTTCCTGTAGCATTTTCTCAATCTCAATTAGATGAGAGCTCTATGCAGTCACAAATAATGTCCAATAATATTCAAAGACAATATCAAATGAGTACTGGAGGTTATATGGATCCTAATCAACAAAAATATTCCATTAATCAGCCTTCACAGCAATATGTGATACTGGAATCCAATGATTCGAATCAAATCACTACTAAATTGATTGCACAGAGTCAGCAACAGCAGCAAAGATTATGTCATGGTGGATCTAATCAAGTTAATTCTGGAACCCATGTTACATCCGTTAACGTGGGACAAGTTGGTGGAAGTGGCACTAATGGAGGTGCTGGTGGAGTTGCAAGTGTTGGTAGTGGTGCAAGTTCTAATTTAAATTATTTACCGCAATCGAAATTCAATCAAAACCAAAAATATCAGCAACAAGAAATGACTTCAATTCGTAGTCCTTATCGACAAAATTCGTTACCATCTCAGCTAAATCTCAGTAATCAGATCGAAGTTGTTGGTCTCTCAAACATGAATCATACAAGCATTAACGAAGAGTGTCCTCAATTATCGGATTCAAATGTCGCCATGCACATGGATACCAGAATGTCACCAAGTATAATGCAATCTCCCGTATCTCCTTTCACGCACTTGCAGCATCCATCCAATGTTCATCAATTGACTCATAAATTCCAACAGCCGTCCCGGCCAATATCAACCGGGATAGGCAAAAATTTCGATCTATCTGGAAATCAGATTTATTCAACTAGAGACAGTCACACTCCACAATCGTCTCAACTCACTATGCAAAACCAAGGTCCAAGTACTCCACAAAGCCCGTGTGGCATTCAAAACAAAACCGCTACAGGTCCCCATTCACCCTCATCAAAGGTATCTAATATTTCCATGAATATAAATCCTCATCAAGGAGGCCTAATAAATTCTAACCAGAATAGAACCAATCAACAATCATTGAGTCCTGTTGCTACAAGCATGTCCTCGTCTCCCGCCCCTATGATGCAGTCCAGTCCATTGGTAATATTTATCTATAGTCCAATATCATAAATTTATGATTATTACAATTTAATTAGTTTCAAAGTAACCAACATCAGATAAATCAAGACTATGAGTCCAGTCAGCAGCAGCAACAACAACAATCGTCATTTTCTTCAAAGTCTGCCTCACATCCTCTTACGCCGATAAACAGAGACGAAATAGGAGGATTTGAACCACCAGTAATTGTCACTCGAGTCAATGTGGATCGTAAGAGCCTGAATACTACTTCTAGTGAAATTATGAATATCACTCATGATCCGTATCGACACCAAATTATGTCCAATGAAGGCCCCAATAATCCGGTTGGAGAGATATGTTCCCCTGGATCATATCAATCTAACATCATAGGTAATAGTCATCAAAAACCAGCAGGAAATTTAATGCAGCCATCGAATCAAGTTGTGAATCAAGATCGATCAGGTAAGTAAAATTTTTTTCATTTCATAAGATATTTATTTTTAACTAATCAATTCTTAATGTGTATATCGTTCTTATCTGATTTGTTCAATTGAATTTGTGCACATTGGTTCTTGATTGATTTTCTAACATATAATAATATTGGTTTTTTCTTTGTAATTTATTAAAAAGGAAAAATCATATTTCCAGTAAAATATGAATTTTAAATATCAATGTTAGTTTATTTGGTTAATTTTTATGGAAGAATAATTTGATACAATAGTATATTATGTACATCGAAATTAAACAATAGTAAGCTATAATCATTAGGTTTTAGTTTTTAACCTTAATAATATTATAACAAATATTTCATTAATTGATTTTCGGGTTTTACTTTATTTATCCTTACGTTTGAGGATAATCATTTGAAAGTGTTTACTTTAATCTTTCACTTTTCCTGCACGATAATTGGCTCAGCAATGTGTGCAAATAAGCTCGAATAATAGAGCAATATTTTTGTTTAGAAAATGTACATCAAAAAAGTATCAATGTGGATAACAAATTCATTTGATTTGAGCTTACTTCCTATAGAATTAGGATAATGTACAGACGATGTAAATTTATTAAAATATAATGTAATTAAAGATTTTTCTGAATACAGTAAATGTTCTCTTATGTGTCATTTTTGGGATTTGACTAATTTGTGGCAAATAATGGAATAGAATAAAATATGCTTAAACCCCTTTGTCATTAATTGACATACTTTGCATCTTTTGATTATAAGCATTTCTTTTTTGAAATTCAAATCGATTTCGTCCATTTCAGTTTGTTGGCTTAAGTAATCGTCAATGTTTTTTTAAAGATACTTTAAAAGTGTTATAAGGTATTTGTTCTTGATCTATTACCACTTCTATTTCTTCAATTTCATTAGCTAATTCTAAAAACCTTCCTGGATTATAATCAGATGATTTGTGAATAAATTCATAATTTTCAGTATACTACACGTTTAAAACCTAATTTTCATCCATCTGGTCAAAATATCGGATTTCTTAAGAAAGATTTATAATAACTATCGTTTGCGTCAGTATTGTTTTCAAATTTTACACTTTCCCTTGTCTAACGGACTTTCCTGTTACAACAGGTTTAGATTTGTCAGAACCAGAAAAATTTATGCAAAGCATAACAGATACCCTGTCTTTAAAATTTTTATATCCTGACCCTGCAGTTCTTAAAATACTTTTTGAAAGAATTAATTTGTAGAATATGCCGGTTTTATCAAGATTATAGATATTATTCTCGTCGTATTCATCTAACTGTTTCTTTAAAACATCCAAAAAATCACCAATATAAATATCTTCATTAGTTTTCAATTCCGCCATCGAGTTTTCTTAAAATTTTCGCTTTTTAAATTTAGCTAACTAACCGATGAGTTTTTGAAGCTCGTATTTTCAAGTTATTCTGAATATTTTTGTTGCAACCATGCATCATTTAAAATGACTCCTTCAATCTAAAAATATTAAATGATAAATTACATACGCACCTGGACAAAAAAATTGAGGCTTACATAATTTATATCATGTATTATGACAACATTTATTTTAAAAATTTTCAAACAATATATCATTAACTAAATAAAAAATATTAATAAGGGGTATATTTCCATTTGGCCAATTTAAGCAACTTGAGCCGTTTGGGTAGGCTATATGATAGTCTCTGACAATGTTCTGTATTAATGATTTTCCATTCCTTCTCGACTGTTTTCCACAGTTGGTCAGGAGTATTGAAATTTTTCCCGTTTAGTTTTGCCTTTATGTGTGCCCATGTATGTATGGGATTAGGATCTGGCGATTGTCCAGGCTAAAACATAACCGGTACACCTTTTTTCTTCAACCATGCTTTTGTTGTTTTAGCTGTGTGCGCCGGTGCATTGTCCTGTTGGAAAATAACATATTTTCTTTCATTTTCCGTGCATAACTTCTCGATGCT
>JBBMKC010234591.1:0-11275 GCA_037834085.1 Bipalium vagum | reverse complement strand
TAAATAAATAATAAATAAATAATAAATAAATAATAAATAAATAATAAATAAATAATAAATAAATAAATAATAAATAATTAATAAATAAATAATTTTTAAAAAAATAATAAGAATATTAATATTAAATAATTGATAATAATAATAATAAATAATGGAAATTAAAAATTAAAAATCTAATTTTCTGAACATTTAATACAATATTTTTGTTCTTAAAATCAATTATTAATTTATTATTTAATTAATTTTTATAATTATTAATTATTTAAAATTAATCAAAAAAATTTTAGTACGATAATATAAATATTTATTCACTTTTAAAATTCAATAATTTAAAAGTTTGTTTAAATTTGAAAAGAATTTTTTATTTCTTTCAATATTCTTTGACGTCTTTAATGCCGCATTGAAATTTATTAACATAATTTTAAAAAGAATTTTATTTTTTTGTAAAACATATTTTTAACAAAAGACCCTTCAAAAATATTTCCAGTAACAATGATCCATAATTTTAATTAAAGGATTTTGTTATTTTAGAAGAATATTACTATAATGCGTCTCGTACATTATGGCTGACATAATAATACATAATAATAATACATAATAATATTAATAATTCTTATAGAAAAAAATAATGTTCAGATTTTATCCATATCAGTGTGATAAAATCAATTATATGAAATTGTTTTCCTGTCAATATTTTGTCATACATCCAAATGATCTAAAAAATATTAATAATAATACAGATATATTTAGCATTTTGCAAAAAATCTTTTTATTTGAAAAAATAATTTCTACTTTGCCGACAAAGCGAAATGAATAATGAAAGATATTTTAGAATTTGTTTTTCGCATTTTTAAGAATAATAATAATGATGATGATGAAAGTAATAAATATAATAATAATGATATTATTAATCATGATAAAAAAAATAATATTAAAAAAAATTAAAAATAATAATAATAATAATATTTTTTTAATAATCATGATAAAATTTTAATTAACAAAATAATATTAAAAATAATTTTAGTAGTAGTAATAATAATAATAATAATAATAATATATCATTGGCTTCCATATTTTCCATTTATTAATTCAAATTTATTATTAATACTAAATAATAATAATTGGTCAATACATCTTTTATTTCAATAAATCTTTTCAATCATATATTATGCGTGTCTTAAGAACCAATATTCATTTATAATTTATTGCAGTCGAAAATATTTCGAGGTGTAACTATAACAGTCAAAGGTTATTATTAAAAGAGCCTTCTTTTAATGGATACCTGTCCATCGATTTCGCTAGTGAAGCTGATCGCGACGATTTTTTAAACTGGGTTTGCGGTGCAAAACGGCTACAGGAAATCAATTCCAATAAAATGAGCGATTGTCTATCGATATTTGTGGGCTATTTGGACAGTGGTTTGACAAGATCAAAGTTTGTTTAAAACAAAATAGATTGATACCTTTTCTATGTAGGGTCTGCAACAACAGTAGAACATTTGTGTCAATGGTTGAAGTGCAATGGTTCTGGAAAATCAAAGACGTCTATCATCAGCCAATTTGTGCCTCATGATTTATACATCATTGCCTTTCAAGGAGATTCTAAGGAACAACAGTTAGATGTCACCATATCATCAGCTCTCAATATGTGCTACAAACAAGATTTCCCTTTGGTTATTTTTAATATGTCTTATCAATCTCTTGTTTATATTACTGTGTGATCACAAAATTTGAAGTAAAATAAATAAATAATTATATCAGTAAAAATGAATTGAATTTCAACACAGAACTTCAAATGAGCGAATGACAGCTTTAACAAAATTTTAGTAATCAAAATAGAAACCATTACACATTTCTCCCAATGAGTCATCAGGTTATTTATCCCGATTTCGATAAAAATTCGGAGTTCTAGATATTAAAAAATCTTTAAAGACTTTAATGAAAGCATCATCATTGTGGAAGATTCTCTTGATGAAGATCTTTTCCAAATTTTTGACGAAATAATAATCAGTAGGCGAGAGGTCTGATGAGTAGGATGGGTGATGCAGAATTTCAATATCAAGCTGGTTCAATGATTATAAGGTAGACTGCACGGGGTGTGGTCTGGCATTATCATGGAGAATAATAGGCATTTTCTATTGACCAAGCCTGGATAGATGTAGTTAAGTTTTTGATACATGTCTTCGATTTCCACACAATACTTTTCAAGAATTTATAATTGATCAAATCAAACCACCAAGCAATCATCAAAACATTCCGTTCGTTAAAATTAGGTTCAGGAGGTTCATGTCGATCTAATGACATAAGTCTTGATTTTCTATCAAATCGTGTGGAATTTGTTTTCGGACCTTCCTATTTCTTGCTGATGGATGGAAACAGTCATAGCTGAAACTCTTGAACAGTTATACGTGGATCAGACTCAACCAGTTTCTTCAAATCGTCATTGGAGATAAAAGATTTTCGCCAACTACTATCTTTATCTTGAATATCTTCATCTGAACCCTTAAATCTCTGAGCGCTGTTCACTAGTGGTACTTTCTCCAAATTTGCGGTTTAGATTTCGAGTGGTTTGTGCAGCATTACCACCCATTTTATATTCCTAAAAGAAGAATACTCTAATTTGAATGTCGTTCATCTCGTTTTCAAATTTCCAAAAAATTTTAGATAATTTTTCTTTATTAAAAATTAATTTTGACTTATCTTTTTAAAAGATTTCGTTTTAAGATATAAACAAATTTAGTTTAATAAAACAAAATTTCATTTAACAATTTATAATGCAAAAATGAAGTCAATCTTTTTACAACCCAATATTTTTCTTTATTAAAAGAAACAGTGGGCGAATTGATATCATTAGGAAATGATTTTCCGTTTCAACAATACTTTCATTTTAGAAATAATAAATCCAAAGTAATTTATGAAGAAATGAAATTTTCTTTTTCTCCCATATTCTCTGTTTTTTTTATTATTGCTTCAAGTCAGTCGAAAATAGTTTTTCCATTTTTCTGTGTTACTTTTTGTTTAAGTCGATGATATTTCCAAATTAATTAAAAGCAAATTATTTCTAATTTCAGAGATGTGGGAAATACTTCCTCAAAATTTTATATTCCATTCTCACATGAAATATATTTTCCCAAATGGATTTTACATTAAGCGATTGTTGGAGCATGCTGATAAAATCTGAAGACTTTTTATAATAATTATTTCGTTCAACATATTAAAATCTTAGAGTTTAAATGGAAAATATTTTTATAACTATTTTTCTTATTACCACTCATTAGGAATTTTTTACACGAGAGATTTTGATTTCAATTTCTAGTATGAGATATATAATAATGATAATAATAATAATAAATATTAATCTTCAAGAATATTAATCAATATACAATTTATACAATTTATAGTCCAACTAAAAATATAAGTGTATTTATATTATTAAATATTGATTAAATATAGGTGACAGACTCACCCACCTCATAAAATTTAAATCATTTTATTTAATATAGAAAATATTTATTATTAAATATTTATATTTATTTTTAAAATTTATAAATAAAATTTTTAAAAAAATTTATAAAAAAAAATTAAAATATTTTTAATCTGAATCTCAATCAAATTTAACTTAAATATATTTATAATATTTATCTTCTTTTTCAATTTATTCAATATTTTTAAAATTAAATGATCAATATTATCATATTCATTTTCTATTCTGATTAGGAAACTTTTAATTTCAATTTCTATTATTAATTATACATATTAATATATAATACACATATATTAAGTATAATAATAATAATAATAATAATAATAATAAAAGTAATAATAAATGAGCTTGTATTAAAAGCAATGATGATTTTTAGTCTGGAATAAATGTAATGTGAAATAGAATAAAAGTTACTTCAAAATGTTTATTAAATATTTACTTTATTCATTTAAACAAAAATACATGTTATATGATTTTTCAGAATAATTTTATAATACCCAAAATTCCAACTTTCCAATCCTTAAATTCATTAAGTAAAA
This sequence comes from Bipalium vagum, assembly GCA_037834085.1. Classification (NCBI taxonomy): domain Eukaryota; kingdom Metazoa; phylum Platyhelminthes; order Tricladida; family Geoplanidae; genus Bipalium; species Bipalium vagum. Next base: position 7,253 of record JBBMKC010234591.1, on the reverse strand, counting down.
TATTTTGGAATTAATGTATAAATTTATAAACATTTTGACAGTTTTCGAGCCAAGTTTAATTTCCATAAAATAATTTTTCACAGATAATTTCCAAAACCAATTCCTTTCCAAAAACATATTTATCCTTGTTTTGTCGAGCTTCAATTGAAAAATATTTCCGAAATATTTCTTTCGACGAGCTAACAACGGGATTTGACAATAAAAGCGGTAAGCGGAATCTTCTTGGAGTTCAGTATGTGATGGTTATTTACAGGTAATAGAGGGGCTGTTTCCATTTCATTTAGTTTTCAGGATCTTTCTTTCTGTTTTATTAATTGTAATTTGATATCAGGGATGGAAAATATTGAAAGGTATGGTTATTATTTATTTCACAAGCTAAATGAATATGACTGTTAAGACTACATTACATAATGTAATATAGAAATGATCTTATTCTCGAATTGTAAATTCACCGATAGTCATTTATCCATTTAGAGCTCAATTTTTTAACTTATTAAAGAAAAATATTTTAAAAATTATTTATTAACATTGAAACACTTTATACGTGTATATAAGAAAAACTTGATATTGCATTAAGTTTTTTCTGGTAACTTGACGAAAATAGCCAGTAAATTTTCAGCATTTATTGCTTGAAGACCATGGAGTATAAAGTCATGCACCAACTCGTCAAATTTTCTTCTTAAAATTTCTCAAACAAGTTCTTTAATTCACAAAATAGAATTACTGAGTAAGTCGATTAAAACTTAAGCTCAAAACTAAATGTTCTTGTAAATTCTTCCCAATATTTTGCTTTGTGAATTTGAGTTTTATCCAATATTATGCAGGCATTATGTACCCATTTAACATGACGCTTGTAAATATATAGTTCTCAAAAAAAGCCAAACAAAATATCACCAGTAACTGTACTATTGCTGCTAACCTTTGAATATATTCAAACAGTGGATATTAAAGATATATTTCATCCTCTAACCGTACGATTCATCCTCCTCTGATATTACCCTTGGTTTCACACTTGGAACAGCTTGATCTTCCCAGATTGGTGATTGATTTCAGACTTATTATTAAGCCATTTAACGTTATCAATATAAATTAGCTTTGTTTACAATATCTAATTCCTTGAGATTTGTAATGATTCTCATCATTTTCTTTACACCGTTATTGATTGAATTGACATGTGATACAATGAATTTCCTAGGCTATCCTTTAATTTATTTCAATGTAAAAACAAGGTTTTCGAATACAATACTTTCGATTTTTGATAAAATACTTGACCTTAAATTCTTTGTTCTAGATTTTTCTTTTAGTATCATATCTGTCTTTGATGACTTCTTATATTGATCAATTATTTTGTACAGACAGTCGAATACATTATATATATATATATATATCTTGAAACATTTTTAGATCGTATTATTGACATAGGTACATGTTAATTAAAGTATGACTTCGTGTTTCTTGAGTTTTTTCTTCCGGATATTTTTGCTTCATTATTGTTGATGAGTTCAATATTCATATTCATGGTGTTATAATATTTCTTATGAAGTTGCCAATACTGCGGAATCTGCGGAATAAAGTCTTGCTGACCGTTTGGTGGTCCATGCAAAGAATCACTCACTTCAACTTTTTGAAATGAGGTGAAACAATTACCTCAGAAATGTACTGTAGTGAACTAGACGTTACTCATTAGAAACTAAAAGAAATGTTCCTTTCTTTGGTAAATCGTAAAGGAGTAATTATTCTACAAGATAACTTTCCATATTTCTTCGTTAACTATACACAAGCTCAATAAGCCTAATATTGAAAATTTACCCCACTCACCAGATCTTTCTTCTATTGACTTTCACTTTTTCAAATACATCGATAATTTCGTTAAGAAAAAAACATTTGGTGATTGATGATCAGTGAGAACTTCCTTTCAAGAATTTGTCTACTACAGAGCCTAAAGTTTTTATAAAAAAGATATAAATCAATTTTTATCGGATTAGGAAATGCGTTGATGCAAAAGTTTGATATTTTGATTAATTTTTTAATAATACAAGGTGTTTCATAAATATGTAAATTTAAACAAATAAAAATTAATCAATTTGTCAATAAACATGATTCATTTTTATATATTATTTTAAATAAATCATTGGAAAAATATAAATATATTATATAAATGTCTGGGAAAAGAAAATAAATTCGGCTGAAAATTAGTCGATTATTTTTACTTTAAACGCGTATTCATATTTATGAAACACCCCGAAGTATTTTGACTGAGTTGACTAATTCTCATTTGCTTTAATGAAAAAATGGCAACTTCATATGAAACAACCTAATAATATTATGTAACAACTGGTCAATTAAGTGTAAACAAGATGGTGCATAAATAAATATACATTTAATTTTTACTTTGTTTTATTTTATGTTTAAGATCTAAAATTGAGCTTTAAATATTATATTAAATTTTTATATATAATTTTACCAAAATTAAAGAAAAATGATGAAATTTCTTCGAAAATATATCCTATTATTTTCAACGACTGTCATTTTATGTAAGTTTCAATATACTGGTAATAAATTGAATATTTTAGTTCCATCTTAATTTTTTATATTTTAATAATAATTTGAAACTCTGAAAAGAAAATTCTGGCAATCAATGTTGGAAATTATTAATTTTTAACATTTAATAAAAAAATAGATTTTTTCGAAGTGAAAATTCAATTTTGCTGACATTGGAAGAAAATATCTTGAAATTTAATTTAATTTTAGTATTAATTGATACATCAGATGTAAAAACGAAAATATTTTATATTTTTAGAATATTACTAATAGTCTTTGATGAGTTCAAAAAATAATATTTATTAAATACCAACAGTAATTTTTTAAAGACACATTTTTAAAATTATTTTGTCTATAAAGGAAAATAATAATTAAATAAAATTGTGACCTTCAATAATAAAACTACAAAAGTTATTTTTAGATATGTATAAATATGATAAATAAAAAAAATATTTAAAAGAAAAAATATTATATATTTTATTTCAAAATTATTATTATTTATAATTTATACTTATAGTTTGTGAAATAAATAAAATATATTCTGAAAATCATAAAAAGCAAGAAGTAAAATAGGAGATTTACGTGCAGGTGTAGGTGAGACAGTTATGAGTAGAGTTGTTAGTAGAGTACAAAGAATATGTGTGATAAGTTTCGTTCGGAGTAGATAGTCTTAGCAGTAGACAAGCACTACTTAAGATATAAATGGAACATGTAATCCAAGATGATCCAATATGATCACGTCTGTGTTGTAAATTGATCAGAACTGTACTTCATAATTTAAATCAAATTGAAAAAATGAAGAAATGTAATGGATTCCATTTGATTTAAAAAAAAGAAATAAGTAGAAAACTTAGGTACTACTGCAATCAAAAACAACGCGTCGTTTGCCTAACTTACTGAAACATGTAACGAGATAACAGGTTTAGTCATAAACTAGGTAAAGTCATAACAGGTTTGGTAATAAGTTATTCATGTTTTTAAGCAGATACTTTATTTACAATTTTTTTTAACATAGATCACATTAATCCTCGAAATATAGTCTATCCGAAATATAGTCTTGACGCCATCTTTCTGCCAATTGCTCAATTCCATTGCGATATCGTATTTTCCTTGAGAACATCTTTGCCTTCCATTTCACAAATTTCTCGAGTCGCAGCTGTAGCTGATAGACCTTTTTTCCAATAATGACGTAATAGAATCCGAATTACTGCTTTTACTTCAGTCATTCTAACCGTAAAAATTAGTGAATGGAATTTTATAAATTTAACTTTTAAAATGTAATTACATTCACCTTTTCAAGGGCCTTTAGATAATACCAAATTTTTCATATAAATATTATTATTAAATTATATGGTAAAAAAAGAACTTTAAATAATTAAAAACAGTAATTACTTTTGACTCAACATGTTAGTTAGAGTACAACACGAAAGGTTGTTATATTAAAAATTCAAGGCATCTACTAAATCTGAAATTATACGAAAAGTTTTTAAAAGTGCAAATTCTACTAATTTTTATGTCTCACTGAAAACTATAGGTTTCCATTATCTCAAAACGAAGAATCTTATTAATATATAAAATATTATAGAGTGCATTTAATCAAAATAATTTCAATCACCATAAGTTTTGCAAATTAATCGGGTTGCTTCGGAAGATGTTTTGCATTGGTTGAAAAAGAACAACATGACATGGCGAATATGCAATTTATCAACTTTCATAATTATTGATGTCGTCTAATAAATAATAATGATTTACTTAAACAAACATGTTTGCAAACAAAGCGTATGTTATAATAATATTTAAAATGTCATAGATATGTGAGCGATGGAACTTATGCATACTCCCTCATATTTAATATTCGGTTAAATTAATAATATGTTGAAAGAGATTCAATATGATATACAGTAACAGGTAACAAAATAATAATAATAATAATAATAGTTATTATTATTAATTTAATTAAATACTTAAAAATATTAGATTAATCAATAATATCACATTACCGTATCCCCACTCTTTATTTATTTTATATTTTAGAATTTTTTTAATTTTTTTATTCATTTTAAAAGAGATATTGTTCAGGTAATAATAATTTAGGTAATGAAGGAATTATAATTTTAAATATTATTTTATTTATTAAAGGATACTGAAAATATCTATTAAAATATATTACTAATTGTTTGAAAGTGACCTGGTGGAATGCATGATAAAAACCTCTATCTATTTATTAAATTCTCCATATTTATGACTTCTACGGTTTCCAAAGATTATTTTTTTTATATTTTTATTTTTGTTAATTTTGGTAGAGATTTTGCTTACTTTAATTTTGATCTCCTATTATAAAGACAAATTATTTCTTAACAAAAGTTAATCTTTACCTTCAGAAGAGAAGAAGAATTTAAAGTTATAATTCAAAACATCAGTCTTCAACGAGAAAAGAGTACTTGCGTGGACTTGATCTCGAAACATGACTTTGTTTTCTGCTTGGGTAATTTAAACAAACGAAAGGATTTGCATGAGATACAAACTGTAATATCTCCACATTCTAAAGAAACTGGTGAATCGCTGAAAACCACCGAGCTGCAGAGAAATTCTAAGGACTTCAATATTTTTAAAATTTTCAGTATTATTTTTTTTACTGATAATTATAAAATTTGAATGCGCGGGATGGTAAAAAAAATAATTTTAATATTCAGTGTTGATTGTGTGTTAACATACTTTTACTGTAAATATTTCAATACACAACAAAGACATGAAGTCACATTTTGAAGCAACATCTATTTAAAAGAAAATTACAATATTTTCTTATACAACCTGAAACCAGTTTGCAATTAGATGTCTTATTGAGTAACTTCATTTAGCCATCCTAGTTGTCACATTCCAATTTCTTCATCATTATAAGCACCTGTGATTCCACAAGCTGAGAGATTTTAACAGGTCTTTCTCTCTACACATTGTACTTTAGATACTTCTTCAAAAATAGTGGACGAAGATGCAACTTAATTTAATCTTGTTTTCCAATCCATAATTTTTATCTACCAGTTTCTTATCATATACATATACCACAATGGTTCCCCATCATTGTGTATTTAAGAGTTCTTTTTATTTTATGGTCCAATATCTAAGGGAATAACTCATCAGTGTCTATATCTTTGGAGAATTATGGTCCAATTATATTATCTGAAGTTAGACGGAATCACCCTGTTACTCCAAGTTTGACAAAGGGATTGTTTATGTTTAAGACTTACAATAGGCTCAATAGTAGCAATTATGGTGAATACTCACTTCGTTTCGCATGAATTTATTTTCGTCTGACCATATAATCTTGTTCACGAAGGAAAAGTCTTTCAAATTGTACTCATTTTTTTAAAAAAAAAGTTTTAAATTTGTCATTTCATAGAACATTTTGAGTTTTTCCTTTCATAAAAATTGAATATCGATTGTTACATCAAAAGAAAGTATGCTAACATATATAATAAACTACCCAATGATGTAATTGAATGATGTTTTACCTTGATACTTTACCTTCAAAGTGTTTCTGATTTATTTTATTTATCAGTTTTTTTGTACCAATGAATGTCCTAAGATCAAAATATGTAGAACAACTGTTATAATTTTTATATTTTTTTAAAATAATTTAATGTTTAATAATCTGAAAGTTCTTCTATGGTCAATTTTAACGAAAATAATTTCAAGAACCGAAAAAAATAGATGTTTTTTAAGTTTTAAAATTTTTCCATAAGTTTAAAATATTATTAATTTGGTTGGTAAAGAAGGAATGTCGCTTTCTACAGATTGACTTTGAAATAAATAACTCAATTTATAATAATTTTTATTAATTAAAATAAAGTCATTTAATTTGTTTACACTTTTGTTACCTACAAAAAAATTTGTTAATTCCAACAAAATAAAAGTCAAGAATGATAGAGTTAACGGACTCCTTGAAGGCAGTTTCACCCTTGATCTTAGTTTTTGAAACATTTCTAGCATATGAAGTTGCAGAAATGAATGAAGAAATGTGTTCAGGATGCCAAAATAGTAGATGAAGCAACATTTCGTAACAGACCTCATTCAATTTTTAACAATCAATTTGCTGCTGGATGAGTCTTATCGTGTAGAAATATTGAGTCTTTTCTGAAGACCAACGCTGAAGTTTTCTATTCTATTTCCTCAATTTCTCGAACCTATTTATCTTTTCAATAGATTTCACTTATTTCATTTCTCATAAGCACCACTACATTTAATAATGATAATTTGTTTGTTTTCTTTCTATTCGTATGGAATCTTTTTTTTTCCAATTTTTCATGTTGCCTTGAAATAGTTTAGAACTATCTCAAGGCAACACCAAATTCTTTAGCAAGCTCGCTGAATGATGTACTGGAATCGGCTTCAATTGAAGCCATTAATTTTTTGTTTTCAAGGATTAAAGATAGATTATCATGCTGTTCATCTTCAAGGATCTCGTTTCCATTTCTTAGCTGTGTAATTCATCGTTTAACATATATGTCACTTAGCTATATTCGGCCTAAATGCCTCGCTTATTTTGCAAGTTGTGTGTGATGATTTTAGATATATTTTATATTCATAAAAGTAAATTTCCGGGATTTTGTTTCTTTTCAACATTGATTAATTACATTTAATAATACAGGGTGGCCACTAAAAGACTAACCGATGTAAAACAAAAATAACTTTTACAAACACGTGTATTTTTAATT
>JBBMKC010234580.1:0-11275 GCA_037834085.1 Bipalium vagum | reverse complement strand
GTCTAAAAAAGATGAAGCGCTGGAGAGGCAAGCAAAAGCAGATATTCACCAGAAAAAGGTTTTGCTTTCAATCTGGTTGGATTGGAAGGGACCTGTTTACTAAGAGCTACTCCCGAAGAATAAAACTATAAATTCGGAAATCTACTGTGAGCAGCTGCAGAGATTGAGCAATTCTATCCAACAGAAACGTCCTGAGCTGGTCAATCGAAATGGGGTGGTCTTCCACCATGATAACGCAAGGCCACATATCAGTCTGATCACCCGCCAAAAATTGCTCTACCTTGGGTGAGATGTTTTGCCACATCCACCATATAGTCCAGACCTTGCCACTTCCGATTTCCATCTGTTTCACTCCTTGCAAAACTCATTGAATGATATAGCGTTTAGTAATGAGGGCTTTATCAAAGAGCACCTTTAGAGGTTCTTTGCAGAGAAAAACGCAGACTTCTATCTGCGAGGAATAATGAAGCTACCGCAGAGATGGCAGAAGGTAATTGATCAAAACCGGGAATACATAATAGATTAATAGTGTTTTTGTTATATTAAATAAATGTGTTTAAACTGTGCAATAAAAACGCACTGACTTTTTGAACAACCCTATACTAGGTTGTCCGGGAAGTCTTCAGTTTTTGCATTAAGAAAGATGTTAATTTTTTTTTGTATGAGTGCAATAAACAGTTAATGTTATAATATGTACTAATATCTATATTGTACGAAAATTTCAATTTCTTTACATACATAAATTTTATACAGTGCATGTTTGAAAATGTAAAATCAAAATGAACACTAGACATACACTTGATTACCTTAAAAAAGGCAAAATAGCTTCAGGCACACATCAAAAACTATATAGAGTTTATGGCAAAGATGGAATAATAGAACGCACTTGCTAGATTTGGATTACCAAATTTCATTCCGGAAATTTCTCGATTCAAAATGCATCACGTTCTGGTAGGCCAGTTCAACTTAATAAAGGCTAATTAAAGGCAATTATCGAAGATGACAGACATATTATCGTTCATGATATCGAAAGGAAGTTGCCTTTGTCGAAAACAGCTATTGATGATCATTTAAGAAATTTTGGATATTCAAAAAAACTTGATATTTGAGTCCCACGTAAACTGAATAAAATTCAGTAAACTCAACGTATCAATATTTGTGATATGCTCCTCCAGCGAAATCAAAGTAACCCATTTTTGAAAAACTTAATAATTGATGACGAGAATTAGATTTTATACAATAATGTCCAACGAAAACATCATGATCAAAGTCCGGTGAGACCAGTCAGTGAATATCAAAACCTGATATCCACCAAAAAAGTTTATTTAATCCATATGGTAGGATTACAATGATATTATATACTTTGAAGTCTTACCATGTAACAAAATAATTGATTCAAATGTATATTGTCAACAACTATCAAAGTTAAATCATTGCTTGCAGCAGAAATGTCCAGAATTGGTAAATCGTACACATCTTAAGTTTCATCATATTTCTTTGGTCACTCGTGAGAAATTGGTGGGACTTGGTTGAGATGTGCTACCACATCTATCATATAGCCCTGACATTGCACCAACAGATTACTGTCTTTCTCTCTTTACAAAGTTCTTTGGCAAAGTTCAGGAAAATATTTACTTCTGATGACATAAAAACTTACCTGGACGATTTCTTTGCTGGAGAAGATTAAAAAAATTATGAAATTGGAATAATGAAATTACCTGAGAGATGGAAACTCACTGTTTAACGAAATGGTCAATGTTTAATATAATAAAATTTTGTGGCATTATTTTAGTAATAGCTGAAGACTTTCTGGAAAACCTAATAATAAATATTTTTATATCGATTTGTCACTTATATATCGAAAATATTAATTTTAAATGAATATAAAATTGAATTTTTAACCATTTATTGACATTTCGTGATAGAAATCAAACTAAAAATACTGAAAAATTATTTACGTAATCATCAAAATATTTAACTTTCTTTTGAAGCGTAATCCCTTCTTATCAGTTTTCCATTGAACTGTTTAGTAAAATCATTTTGGTTTTTTCTATAATAAAAGAATCATCTTTATTTCAAATTTTTTCTAGAAACAAATCTAGTCGCTGAGAAATTATTCTGTAAGCTTTTAAAAGGTAGATAATCTGTTAGACCAAGGTCAAGAGAGTTATGTGTGTAGTACTATTTTCCGGGTACTCTTTTATTGAATTCTTAGTTATTCTTTCAGTGAGATGAATTTTGATCAATAAATTTTCCGATAATTAACAAAGTTATTAAGAATTTCTGCTGTTTGCCAACCTTAGTGGTTATCTTTTTTCTGTCACTGCGAACAGGTCATTTGATGGTCATTTCATCTTCAGACTCTTTTTTTAACTTTATTAATTGAATTGTTCATAAGATTTACACTTATAAAGTATAAATGAATGTCAAAAACGTTCTTTAATTCCGGAAAACATTTTTTCATCCTATCAATACATGTGTTCAGTTTTAAAAATCTCAACTTAATTTGCAAATATGATGATTTGTCGGGGTAAAAAGTTTTCGCTTAATATATAATTTCACAGTTTAGTTTCTTACTAAGAAAAGTTTGAATGTTTATAAATTTATTGAGAGAACTTATTGACAAATTGTAATTTGAATCGACATTTGATTCAAATAAAAAGCATTTTCCATTTACCTAATAAATATCGATAAAACAAAACTTAATAATATTTTTTGAAAATGAACTTTAAAAAATTCAATTTTTTTCAAAAATCCAGGGTTGCGAAATTTTGGTCGATAAATTGAAATAAAAAATTTAATTGCACCACAAAAAGCTTTCACTTTTAATCGAGCTTAGTTTTCAATTCAAAGTAAATTTTCTATTGGTATAAAACAAAATTGTTGCACCTGTATTTTCTTGTCGTTTTTTTCTCAGACTATTCACGACAGTCCAACATGTAACACTGGATTGTAAACAGATTCACATATTAAAATCGAGTTTGATCAAATTCGAATGCGTATTAAATATCTGACCAGTTAATTATTTCTGAAATTATTATTATAATTATTAACTGAAACCTTCATTAAAAAAACTTAAATTGTTGATTATTTTTAAATTTATCGAATTTACCCTAATGAAAAAAATTATTGTCGTACTTCGCTTCTCACGAAATTTTTGTAATAGAGAACAATTTTATATTGTCAATTACAAGTTCTTTCCAATAACTTATTGTCAGTACTCTTTTGTCATTCAAAGTCTCGAGTAAAGATCCAAATTCGCAAATCTAATTTGTGAAAATATTAATCAAGGGGAAACAATATTGACTTGGATCGAAGGAAATAAAAATTTTAAAAATAGAAATCAATATTTAGAATAATATATTAAAACTATTAATCGGAAAAATACAATTTTAAAGGGAATATTGATGAATATTTGTTATATAGCTTATTAAAGCAATAATGAAACTCTGTTATAACATGGATAGGACCAAGTTTCGTTTTCTAGAACAAAATGAAACCTGTCACATTTTTCCTAATATCGATACACTTATGGGTTGAAAGTTTAATTATTCTACGAAATTATTTGCTATTGGAAATTAATATTGAAAATTCATTTGATAGAAAAATCATAAAGTTAATAACCCGGGGATAATAGTGATTATTTAAAATCGATTTTTCAATTTTCTTCTGTTTGTAAGGGTCATTTGACATGTTTAAACAAATCAACAAATCAGTTTTTGACTTAATAATATCCGGTTAAATTACTGACCATTCTTTTTTTCATGTAAACACTGAAATTGTATTTTGCAATCAATAATGACATGTTATTATAAAAATTGTAATAATAAAATTTTACACCATCATTTAGATGCCTCAATAATAAGTTAAATGATGTTTCGAATTCTTAAATGGAATTATATATATATTTATATCGTTTTTTGTGTGAAATGTTCATTAAATATTCAATTTAGAAATTTAGTTTAACTTATTATATTTTTCAAATACAAACCATTCGTAACACGGTCAACAAATTGATTTGTGTTACCTATCATTGGATCTGTTTTTAATTTAAATCATTACATAAATTTTCAGCATTCCGCTTGTTGTAGCTGGATAACATAAGAAATATTTACACTTCTCCAAACCAAAACATCCTTATTTCTAAAAATCGTTTTCCCTTATTTTCCAATAATAAATGTTAATTTGGTGCTAAAGGAGTAGTGGTTTTGATGTTTCTGGAGTACTGTTTAACTATATCAATTGATAAATATCGAATATTATATCAATTTGTATCTTTTATTTTGCTATATTCAAGGATGATGTTAACAGAGATTTTTTCCATATTAGTTCAATGATTCTCATATCTATTTCGTGGTTTTGCCATTTTCTTTGTTATCTTTGTCTTGTTAGGCTTTTAATAATATAGAACAATTCTAATTCATTCTTTCCTTTAGAAAAAAATTCGCTTATCCTTCCTTTCTATCTCACGATTTTTATTTATCCTAGAATTATTTTTAGATCTACCTAATATTTGCTTTTTTAATCTGTCATCTAATTTTATTGATTTATAAGAATTACACAGTACTTTCCTAATGTGTAATTTTCTGTTAATCTTCATCTACGTGGTGTGAATAAAAAGTCCTTAGATTCTTACAGAAAGTTGAATTATACTAAGATCAATTTTTTCACAAAAAATTGAACCATATAAGTAAAAACAGAATCATTTTACTATATAATCATCTTCCAACCATTTCGTCCATCTTTTACTAATGAAGAGACCATTTTCGAAGAAACATGCATTCTTTTCATTGAATAAACCTTACACTATTCGTATTCAATCCTTTTTTGACTCTATTTTCTGTTCTCATAAATGTTTTTTCAAGTGATTAAACACAAAAAAATCACAATGAGCAAAATTAGTCCTATGTGGTTAGTATGAACTAAATATGAAGGCTTTTCCAGTGTTTACATCCTTATTTCGTTGAACTGTGTGAACTGGAATGTTGCCATGCTCTTGATTTTTTAGTTTCCGTCTCTCACATTTTTCTCACAGTACTAACAAATGGACAGTACTAGTTCGAATCGATGATATTCGATAATCAAACCTTTTGCGTTCCAAAACAAGCAAAGCATGAGATGTTTTGAGGCCTTTTACAAACTCTGTTGAAATTGGATCTATTTAAAATCGACTCAGGTGCGGAAGAACTAACAAATTCTTGAAAGAAAATAAATTTCAAATCAATGCAATTTTGACTGAGAACCCTAACCTCACTCAAAAAACTGAAATGAGCGGTTTTGGTATTATATTCACAATTTTTATTTGTTAAATCATATCAAATTCAAATGCATCAACTTGCATGAAGAGGAGGATCTTGACAAATTGTCCAAACTTCTGAGTAACTCTTGTCCTATTTAAATAACGTAACTTTCGAAAAATTAACATTTTTTCCGATGAATTTACTTTCTACTTATCCAATTATGTTCACAACCAAAACTGTAGGATATTGGAGACTGAGAGGCCAACAGAAGTATGTGAATTCCTGGATAACAAATTTAATGTTTGGTGTTCCATGTCATCAGACTGTATCATTGGACCGTACTTTTTTATGAAAATGTCAATGACGAAAAATACCTTAAGATACCGAAGAATTATTTATGGCCATTTATACAAAAGAATCTTCAAAGACAATTTTACAATAGGCTGGATTGCTGGAATACGAATCGTTGGCAACACGACAATGGATGTATAAAAATGTAAATGGATGTGAGAAGAGGTCCGATTGAACTTGTAGCTATATCTCCGGACGGAAATGTTCGGCTGAAAAAAATGGTAATCAATGCAGTTAACCATAATAATTTGAGACGAGTGTTTTTAGAAATGTCAAAAACAATGAATTTATTACAAGAAAATGGTGCTCATGTCGAGCAATTTGTGTTATTTCTTTATGTAATAAAATTTTTAATCTTGTCCTACATATTGTAAAAAAATATAAAAAATTTTTAAATTACTAAAGATATTTCTATTTTAAAATGTATTATTATTAAATACATACTTTTTCATGTAGCTGACAAATAATATCTGTATCTTTTCTCTCCTCCTCAGAAGCAAAAAACGAAAAATGCTCCGAAATTCAAATAACGAGTAAATTTTTGAAGAAAGCCTCGGAAATAATGTCATTAAATGGTTGTTATTGAAAACTAGTTCAATCATTTTAGATTAAATATATTATTTGTTTTTACGTAGAAAAGTTCATGAACTTCTTGGTTTTTTTTCTGTACGAGTCCAAGGACTTTTATCCGCACTGCGTATATCAAAATTTTAAATAAACATGTTTTAAGTCCGATAAATTTCTGTTTTGTAACATTATAATTTACGAAAATTCTTAAATATCATTCGATCCAAATTTGTATTTGATTATTAAAAAGATAAACATTTCTATACATTACATGATGCTTAATAATAGTAGTGTCTGATTAATAATTATTATAAACATAATTATCAAATTAAAATTTTGATTATGAAAAATATGTTTTCCTCATTAAGAATATAAAGTAATCTGAAAATTAAAAAACCTATATTTATTATAAATTATTATCAGTATTAACTTTCTTAATTATTATTACTATCATTATTATTAATAATTTCACTATTACTATTATCATTATTATTGATTATTATTACCTTTATTATTGTCATTTTTAATTATTTATTTTTGACTAAATTAAAAATTTTTCGAAATTTTCGAAATTTTCGAAATTGTTCTCTCTTTTGAGATGGATAATGTTTATTAAATCAATAGTATTTTATGAATCTATGAAAAATATTGTTTAAGATCTTTCATTGGATCAATTTTTGGAAAATATCGATTATACAATTTTTTTCCAATAGTGCTTCACCAGCATCAAATAATCCAAAAAAAATTTAACAATTTTCATTTGATTTTAATATTTTTGGATTATTTTAATTTATAGATTAGTATTTAAATGTGCTAAACATCATTTTTGTATAATAACCTGCTTTTCTATACGCCTTTCCTTAAAGAACGAATTTGCTCTTTTTTCTCTAATAATTAATCTCTTCTCATACTTTTCTCTTTTCTATCGCTCTAATTTAACCACTGGTTTTATCGATTTAGATTGATATTGTTGATAAGGACAACGAAACGGCGTTACACAAGGCTTGCCAAAAGGAAAACGTTCTGGCAGTTTGGCTGCTTCTAAAAAGAGGAGCGCGTCAAAACATTCGTGACAGTAATGGTATGGAGGTTCTTCAAATTGCAATGAATACTACCAATGCCAATACGGTGACTTTGTTGCGATTACAAATGTTGAATGAAAATACAAAGGTAAATAATAACACGGATGAATAACCTTTTGATAAATATTATTCTTTGTGAACTATACTTAAAATAAACAGTAATAATAATTGATCGATTACGTTTTATTGTTACATTAATATTTCGCATTAGTCATTTTTTTAAGTTCAAATTCAGCACAATTTACAAATACATATTACCAATACGATATCTCTAACCTAATGATTTGAATCTTGCAAGATAATCATTCGAAATATTCTGGTAATGAAAATCGATATGTTGAGTTGAACTATTTGTTAAGTCTCTTATAAAGTGGAACGGGTTAAGAGCTTAACGGTTAGAAGGTTTTTTAGGCATGTTTTAGCTATGATTTTTAATCGATTAAGATAACAATTTAATACTCAAAACTTTATTTATATTAAATGACAATCTGATTTTATGAGTTTATAAAACAAGAGTGATTTCTATTTCAACAATCCTCTTTAAGAAAAATTTCCCTGAGCTTATGATTAATTGAAAAGAAGGATATATTTTTCACTGATAAAAATACCAGTGTCTCAAAAGCCCTCAAAGATATGCAATTCACCACTCTAATTATTGTGTGAACTGCTAAAAAAGAACTGCTTCTGAAGTGAAGAGAAAACAAAAAGGATTAATTGATTTTAGGGCTAGACCCTAACATTTAAAGGATTTTTAATTATATAATTTTACAATTGGTTAGAATTACCAATTAAAAAGGAATTATTAATAATTTAAATTAAATATATAATAAAAAAAGAATACTTGTAATTAGCAATGTATTCTATAAAGTACGTATAATAAATACTTACTAATAGGTATAAACAACTGTCAATTTTTATTTCTGAACGAGGATTTATTGTGCTTAGTGATAATAGTGATAATTTGTGCTAATTAGGACGTGATGGTTTCGTGTTATGATATTTCGAAGTGATCGTTGTTGATATTTTTAATGCACGTGAATCGTTTTTTTGCTCTATTCTTTTTTTGTGTTCTGTCAGCAAAAATGCTGAACTTATATATAATAAATTACCCCGTCTAATAATTTTAGACGCACTATAAATATCAGCATAGACAAGAGAAAATAGAAATTTATAATAGAAATAATAATATATTTACATTCTTATAATTATTTTATATCATTTATAAATGATTATAATTATTTGTAAATGAAAAATATTAAGAAGTCACCGCCCAATAATTTTAGGCGCAACGTGAAAATTTTATTATAAAAAACATTTTAAAACAATAATTGACATTTACATATCTAATTAATCGTCTGTCATGCCTCCTTTAGCACATCTGACTTTAAAAATTCGTTTTGACATTGACAGCGAAATTTTCCAGCAATGATTTAGGAATCTTATCCCAACACTTTAAAATCGCTTTCTTAAATTGATCAACATCATAATACTGAGTCCCATTTGAATATACAATTCTAGTCAGATAGCCCCAAAGGTTTTCTATTGGAGATAGATCAGGTGATAAAGAAGACCATGGTAAAATCTCGATCTTTCTGTCTTTAAGCCGTTGCATGCATACTTGTTCGTGCAGTATGAGGTTTTGCTCCATCCTGCTAAAATATCGAATTTTCGCCACCAAATGCATTCTTAAATTGAAGGAGATGATTCTCCAAAACATCTTGATATGCAAATTGATTCACGCAATAAAGATTTCCCATGATAATTGAAGCAGCCCTAAATCATAACCGATCCATCTCTAGAATGGCGCTTTGAAAAAATAAATTGTTCCTTTCTTAAATCATGCCAGTAAAAGGAAAAACCATCTGGTACATCAAGACAAAGTCTTTTTTCATCACTTCAGATGATTCTTATCCATTCTTCATTATAACAAGCTTTCTCTCTGCTCATTTCAGTCTTCGTTTCTTATGCTCCGAGGTAAGAACCGGTTTTTTCTTCATATGTCGTAATGAAATGTTCGGATTTTCATTCAATACTATTCTTATTGACTCTAGACACCTCTAAATCTGAGCTAAACTGATAGTTTTTTTGGTTCGCTTCAGTGATTATTCTTCTGTTGAGTCTATCATTAATCTTCACTTTTGGACCCCTTTTCTTTTATTGACATCATACAAGCTTTACTCTTCAAATATGCTCTGATGGAATGTTCTGATCGGTTTATTTTCTTTGCAATGGCCCCATTTGAAAGATTTTCACTATGAAAAGTGTCTATTTTACCTTTTTCATAATCTGATAGCGACTTTCTTTTTCCCATGTTTACACTACTTAATTATTTTAAGCTATGTGGTTATTATGTTTGAAAACTTTAATTACCTTAATAAATTTTTTATCTGACTGTAAGTGTTTGATGCGACGCTTACTGCGAGATCTAATCTCGAAAATATAAAAATGCTAACTCTATTAATATAGGTTAGAACTGGGCTCACCAACTACGTCAAAGGTAGTGTAACTTTGTGACTAACTTCTCAACAAATTAGGTTTCTGGAACTAGCATTTAATTTACTTTAGGCCCGTGTTTCTTAACAGCCTTCATTTTCATTCGATCTTGAAAGAAAATAATGACCTCAATCGCTTTCTTAATTAATTGCTTTCAAAATTTTGCGATGACTCCATTCTTTTTGAAAAATTCAAAAATTCTCTTATTTTTTTCAAAATTTAGTTTTGTTGATAATGGATTTAAAATTATCTAACCTATATAATCAATGTGTAATTATCATAGTATATGTATATAAATATAATTCTTACTGTATAAAACAATTTATGAGGTGGTCTTATAATTATACACAACCTGTTTTTAAAAGATATTTATTACAGAATATCCAAAATGACTTTGAAATATGTTTACTACATATTCGACATGTAGTAGTAAGTGCATAAATGTTATATATTTATATGAAGGATATTATTTATAATTAATGTATATCGAACTGAAATATTGATTATTTTAATTTTCTTACCACAATACAAAACAAGGAATGTTTGTGAACCTTTTTTTCAATTATTGATTTTCTTTTGAATTTAGGAAGCCGAATTGGGTTCGAGTGGTGATGAAACTGTCAATGATGTTTTCCGCTATTTTACCAATCGTGCATTTGACCAGATTGACGAATGGTTGTTCTCAAATAATATCGATTCCGTTATCAAAGTAGACGATGATGACAATGCAAAATAGCAATGTATAAGAATCAGCGATTGCCTTATATAATTTTATTATTAATGAATATTTTATATTATCATATTTTTTCACTTTTCATGTATTTTAATAATTATCATTATATTACTATTATTGACTATTTATTTTTAAAATAATATTTAACTTTTTCACGTGTATTATTCAATTATGAGATATTGTATTCAGAACATTATAAAAGTAAAAATATTGGAACATTTATTTGTTTTACTTTTGTTAATCTTATGTCAAAGCTAAAAAGATTTTCGAAACAATATTTATTTATATTACCTGGTTACGTGTACACTACGAATTTTTATTTTGATATTAGAAATACTAATAATATAATATTAATAATACCTCAATTATTCATTTTTAGAATAATTATTAGAATTTTAATATATTCTTCATCTGTTTACATTAATCGAAAGCTTAGAAAAAGAATTAACGTGAGGTGTCACAATGATAAAATATTATTCTAACTTAAAACTCATGATCATTCGTACTATATTATAGTTTAGGATCATTCTCGTACTATATCACTCAACTGATTCAATGTTTCATAATGACAATAATTTTTTATCTCCCATAACTTAAGATTAATTCACTTTGATTCGATTTCTTATATTTCGTCTGACAAGCCTTAATCAATGATAGATCATAATCATAAACTGTTCTATACAAAGTTTTAGTATAGAAGCATACCGAAGATTAAATAATTAATAATTATTTGTTTCATCAAACATTAAATAGATATCATTCATTTGTAAGATGTCTCTGATTTCGCTTTTCTTCTTTTCAAAAATTTC
>JBBMKC010234569.1:0-11276 GCA_037834085.1 Bipalium vagum | reverse complement strand
ACAAAATCATAGTTTTTACAACGTGTTAAAATCAAAAAGTAGTCAATTTTGATACGTTGGATGTTCTAGTGTTAAATCCATTATATAAAAAACTCAATCGGAGTACAAAGTCTAGCATCAATACCAACGAGATTTCCCATCCCTCATACGAAGGAATATCAATGTTCAACAACTCCAGTCTTTTTATCCTAACCGGATCTATAAGGTATCAAGTGTCGCAGAATCACTAGGAATATCAGGTGATATGCTAGCTGTCTTAACAGGTTGCAAGGGACTGGCCACATAAAGCTCAAAAGTTACTTGATTTTGGGAATTATAAAATACTTATAAGTGCGACAGTTAAATCAAATTTCAACCCCTTTCTTAATTAATTAAGCGAAATCCATCATCGACTGCATTATGGGAAATAAAAAAAATAAGAAAAATTTTCCATTAATAATTATTATATTCATTATTTTATTTCGCTTATTATTAATTTTGAAATATTATTGTTATTAATTCAAATAGTAGGTGGACCGGAAAGTAATGTCGTTTATTTATATAAAATTCAAACAAGTAAAATTTGAATAAATCAAAGAAATAATCACTGCCCTTGTCAATAACCTTTTGCCAAATGCTTTGCAAATTTTCAAACACGAATTGATTGGCTTCAGTACGAAATATTTTGAATATCTTTCAAATTTTTTCCAACATAGAAAATGCTGTAGCGATCTGAATAAATGGAAATCCGATGGTGCAATGTCAGGCGAGTATGATGCCCACTTTCCAGGGTTCTTCTTGTACAGTGCGGTTTACATTGTGTTGTAGTAACTTTCTATTGATAATAGCTCTTGACAATTGATTTACTTTATCAAATTGTTAAGTAAAGGCCTATATTCACAGTTTGTCCACGTTCCGGCAGTTCAAAGTGAACGATTCAGCAAAATACCCAAATAAACTCACAAAAGTACCTATTTGGGATGTAAACCTGGTTTAATAGTACACAGTGGAGAGTCATTCGAGGAAACCTTTTTCGTTTAGGATGATCCTATAAGACCCATTTTCATCTGCTGCGAATGTTCTGTGATAGTCGACTAAGGTTGATTAAGTATGTTTGATTTATTCTCTATAGTCTGACACGTAATTATATCTAAATTCACAATTAAGATGTCATCCAAAGTCGTTGGTCTTCCTAATCGATACGAGTCCGAAAAATCCAAATTATCGGATCTAAACTTTGAAAACCATCTTTGACATTTGCAATTTTCCAATGATTTTGGAGAGATATCTATTCCTATGCTACTATGGTATTTAACAATAACTTTCCTTGGAGATTCATCAATGTTACTGATAGGATTTCTTGGGTTTGACTATGGTCATCATTCATTGTAGTTAACGCCAACATTCCTATATTTTCTGGAGTTACTTCTTTTTCATGAAAATTTATGGATTCTTTATCTAATTGTCTCTTGTACTGGTAGAATTCTTCGGGTACTGTTTCTACTTGGAATTGGGTTTTTGCAGAAATAGCTTTTATGGCTATTATTGTATCCTTATTTAGGACTTCGAAGCATATGCTGTTTTTGCATTCCCATAAGTTGAAAGCCTTTATTGATTTTTCTTGTTCTACTTGAATTGGACTTGTTCCGGCTATATTTAATAGAACTGGATTTTTAATATATGTGTATATATAAGTTTTCCGTTAGACGTCCTTTGTTTGTTAAACTTTTGATTAGGTCGTTTCCATTTAAAGTTAGACCTGGTGTTTGTTCATGTGGAAAATCTATAAGCTTCTATTTTGAATTTCGTGTGTTTTACATTGGTTTGCAATGTCTTTTGGTCTTGATTAGTATAGGAATTTAGTTTTATTATTCTTCAATTCATTGTTTATTCCCCCCCCCATGGTTCTATAATTTTTTATCTTAGTTGTTATTCTCTAGTATTGTGTCTGCGGTTTGATTGTGAAGGTATTTTGTATTTGAATCGTGGTCATTATAAAAATTTTATCTACTTTGGATTGAATTAGATTCTTTGTTGAACTGAATTTATTCCTCAAATTGATTTTTTTGAATAGTAATGAAGATTATTAAAACTGAAGATATAAGATTAATACGTGTTTTATGTACAAAAATGTTTTTAATTGACTGGTTGTGCATATTTTTATAAACATGCACAACTTTCTGTAGTTGTCATTTCGATCTTTTATATAATTGTCTTTATTGATTATTTTTATGAATAATATTATTATTGCCATTATCACGATTATTAGTACTACAATTCTCAAGCTTGTTTTAACAATTTTTTCTTTTAGTTCACTTTAATTGTTTCTAATATCATTATCTACTCTTCCTTTTCTTTATTTTGTTCATTAACATATTGTACAAATAGCGGTTCTAATTCTATATTTTTTATGTTTCTTCATTTTCTTGATGAGTAATTTTTGTAAATCCTCTTTTGAAATGCGTTGCACCTTGAGTTTTAATGTTATTTGTTGTTCCATTTTTTACTGCCTAGTTAGTTTTTTTTCCGCTGCAACAGTTGTGTTACACCTCTTATTAAATTCAAACAGTATACAATGTCGGATATGCACCTCTTCTGGTATTTGAGTGGGCATTAAAAATAAAACTAAAAATACAGATTAAGATTCAATATTTTCTAAGAAAATAAGTTAATTTAACTTTAAAATGTATTTAGATTGATTTTAAAATTAGCAATCAAATGATAAATATTAATGAAGTATTTAAACAAAAAACAACATTATTTTTCGGTCCACCGTCATGGTTACTATACTTCATTTTCAATTGAAAATTCACTTTCATGATACAATTCTCATTTTCCAATCTGCCTTCTCAAATGCGAGAGATTTATATTTATGTCTTACGACAGTCAATTGGGGTTCTCCAAGAGCTGGGAATTGATATTCACAATAAGATGCGACACAGCTTCTCCAAAGTACTAAAACAGTTATTATTGTTTTCTGCGTTAGCTGCGTAATTAAAAAGCGATCCTTGTTGTTTTATGGCTTTTAGAGCAAAAATCCGTTTGCCTAATTAGCAAATTATGAAAAAAAGTTCTCAAATTTTTTTTATTTTTATAATTATATTATTATTTCCGAATTATTATTAAATTAATATTATCGTAACCAAAAATATATTAGGAACTCCTTATTGTTAGTATTCCTAATTGAGTCCATTTAACCCATTAGGACATAAAATAAAATCTATCCACTTTGATAAAAATAATTTTCTTATATTAATTCACTACCACTACTCAAGCAAAGGGAAAATGAACGGAAAATTACCATTAAAAATAAAAATTGAGTTTATTATTAATATTATAAAAGAATTTTTTATTTCATATTTATTTTGTTATTATTACTATTACTTTTTTTCTTACACGGAAACTCAACAAAATGTCAGTTATAACTAAACTATAATTCTAATTCTAGGATAAACAAGTAATCTTAATCAATATTTTTTAAAACCAAATAATAATCTTAGACGATGCTTAAAATTATGTAATAATTTCCACTATTACCTTTTACGTTATGTTAATGTCCGATTATGATAACTTGTCAAAGAGTAATTAGATAATATGGGATTATCACAATTTTTGTAGTTACACCAACTGCGTGTTATCTACTACAAACCTTCTGAAGAGATGGGGATGGTTGCACGGCTTATTAAGACAAAGGGGTTTGCCGAAAACGGTATTGGTTTGGAAAGCTAATTATCGCTAATTAAAAACAAAATATGTTTAAAGAAAGATATATATTATGGATCATTGAATCGTCAGTCAGGCCGATACGGTTCGTTTGAAGACAATCAAACCTATGTGACCCATTTAGAATCCTGCAATATAGTAGAGTTAAAAATGATTAACTAGAATTCTTCCACAAATTTAACAGAACACATCTCTTGATATTTATCATTGTTTGGCTTGAATAATAATAATTAACAATATTAATTAATAATATTAATAGTCATTTTAATAATACATTTTGATAAATGATAATAAAAGAAAAACAAATTCAAATTATCTTTTCCTTTTATTTAGTTTGACAAATTTTCCTCAAGATAATGGAGAAAGGAGTGGGAGGTTTTTGAATTAATTTCTTGTGTCTTAATGTCACTTATATCTTCATATAAGGTTAAATATATATGTAATATAATTACTTTAATAATGAAACATGTAAAACATTGGAAATTTACATGAAAGAAAACTAGAAGAGTGAAGGTTTTTTAATGTTACAGGAACTGCTCAATATGCCCTGCATCAACATCAATTATAATAGTTAACCGTGTGTTTAAATTTGAAATTACTGATAAAAAGTTGTGAGTGAGGCGAGAACATTCGATAATAAATCTGAACCTCGGGGTTTCTAATGTGCGAGATGGCTCATTGTGAGAAATTTCTTGACTTGCTTCGTCTATGGCTTACATATTCTTGATAATACCATTTTTCTTTCTTATATAAACGAAGGGAATGGATAAACGATTTGACTGTTGTTGGATGTTTAATAGCGCCGGAAAAGATTTCATCGCATATTTAGATCCATTGTAGAAAAAATAGTATAAAAACTATTGTTTGAAAAATCCTCTATATTATGGTATTGATATATACAATCGATTGTTTTATATATATAATATTTTAAATAAACGCCATTTAACGAATTTTTACGAAAACACAATATTTTATTCAATAAACTAGTATCTTGAAACATGTTTCGATCTTTTCATTCAGATCTTCTTCATTCAATTTTAACTTTCTTCTGAATTATCTGCAAATGACATCGCTGTCATGATCTTTATTGATTTATCTAAATTTATTTATATATATAATTAGTATGATGTTAAATACAATACAATAAAAATGGTTCCAGACTTGAAACACCCGCTATATATAGTATAAGATTCAGTATAATATTTAATATAATATATTTTATATTGCATTTTATACTATTTAATTTGATCATCTATAAATTAATAATCTGTGTAATATAATACGGAATATATTTAATAAAATTAGGCAAAGTTTACCAAATAATGAAATGTATAAATATTTATTTGAGATGAATAAAATTGATGGATAGTAATTTTTTTCTTTTGGTTCACAAATATCAGTTTTCAGTTTTCAAGAGGTAATTAATTTGTTACTAATGCGGTAAATATTTATCTACAAAGCTCTTCATGGGTTAAAATAAAAAGTATTTTCCATTTCTGCACTTACCAGGTCGAGATTAGCTACACAACTTATTTTATTTTATTATTTGCTTATTATTTTAATTATTGTTATTATGGACATCATTGATTGTCATTACATATATTTCGTCGGAATTTGTCCTTGAATTTTTAAAGCACTGAAATGTAAATGACTTATGGGAAACCCGTCGCACGACTTGCTTTAGGTGCAAATTAAAGGTTCAAAATTGTAATTGCTATTTTGTAATTTGATTACAGGGTATGGAGAAACCGTCTTTATGTATTTCACATTGAATATTTTGCTAAGTCTTAGATTAAGAGTTTTTTTAAATTTAAAAACTATATCCTGTTTGAATGACATTTCAAGATAGTCCATATGACATGGTCGCTTTGCCTCTTTCTGATAGGTAAATAGAACCAAATGATGGTTGTTACTATTGAGACGATTATTTTTTTGTATTGTGTGCTTCTTCTGAGACTTGGACATTGCTGGGTTGATCAGATGAATTCAGAAGTAAAATTTAAGTATATGGTCAAATAACAGTGAATATCTGAGTGTGTGAACCATAATGGATCAAATTCTAATTTGAAATCCTTGTGCTATGTAAACCAGTTTGATAAGATTTATCATTAGCTGGTGAGACTGGTATAGTCACAGATTTTCAAATTTAATATTCTTTGTCTTTGAGGACTTCAATGGTCGAGTACGGCTCCTAGTGGTAGGGAATACTCGGTTCCAGGACAGTGTGGTTTTCATTTAATTTTCTGTCACTAGTTTTCTGAGCACTACGGCTGTTATTAAATATTGTCACGGATATTTCTGGAAACCTGATAATTATTTGTTTCATCTTTGACCTCGACAATATTGATTCTTCTGTGACATCGTTATACATGGATAAAAATCTGTATTCTGTCATAGGATCTTTTCCAGATATACCCGCCAAATGATTAGCTGGTTTGTGTGTGAGCACCAGTCCTTGGACTCAACGTTTTTAGGTATGACTAACCGGTTGATGAGTATTCTTTTCAATTCTTTGGTATGATGTTCACATATAGTAAATGATGATTAAATCGGGAGCGATGTGCTTATGGGTGGGATCCAGCAGAGTGAAAACTTTAATATCCTTTGAAAACTTTAAAACATACGTGAAAACTTTAATATCCTGGAATATCCCTTCGAAAATCTACTTCTGGTGAAGGACAAGCCCTACTTGGTTTTTACGGTGAGTTATTAGCGTTTCATCGATCTCGATGTGTAGACCTGGACCAAGGACAATTGTAGTCAGCAAGCCAACCAAGCGCAAATTTCGCGAAGAAAGTTCTTGCAGTCAACGGCAGTCGAGTGGGCAATAGATAATTCCTCTAAGCAGAATTTGATTGTTACCAAATTTTTGGACCATTAATAAATTAATAGAATTATTGTCCTGAACTCCATCCTAGATCGCTTCAGTCAAGTTCCCTTTCAAAGACAGATTTCTTCCTGACACCGTCGAGAATTACACCCACCTGTTAGAGACAGTTGAATATGTTAATTGGTGGCCATTGTTGCATAAATATTACTGATGGATCACTCCGTGACTTTGCAAAAAAGTATTGCTGTCTACTTGTCATGAATGAGAGTTGAAAGTGACAGAAAGTTCATTTCAGATTTTACGTCCGAACGTAGAAAATTTTTGCATAAAATGAGCCTAGAGTGGGATAAGTTCTTTTATGGGGTGCGTTTAAATATTGAAATGTCTAGCTATCATAAATAGGCCAAGGTTTGGTGCGTGCATGAAATTGTAGCTGGCAAAAATGTGGTAGGGGTTAACTTTTCGCGCGTGCACTTTTTGCATTAGTGACGGCGCTTATCTCAAAAAGACTAATGTCTTCTCATTTCCGACAGAATAGAATTGAATTTCTTGTTTTCGTCACCACATTATTTATTCGAATTTTTCTGAAAAACTTGAAGTGTTTCGATTTTGATCTCGTTTCTAATAACATTTTTTTTCAGTACATTGTAAAGATTTATCTAAAATTTTTATGGAATTAGATTTCGGGTCGTTGTTTTTACTATTCTATAAATTATTAGTATTTTGTTCACTATTTAATTTATTATTATTATATTTAAAGTAACATTATAACAAATATTTAAGTATCCACTGTTTTAAAAATTAATGTCTGAACAATTCAATAATTATTTATATATTAATTTTATTGATATTATTGATTTTCTGAAAAGTCAATGAAATATCATTTTTCTTCAGTTGAAAATCCAGATTCATAATTTATGCTTCTAAGTCAACCAATTGCGAAACGAAATCATCAGAGTATTGAAACTTAGCATTTTACATCTTAGCATCATCGAATTTGGTTGACTAAAGGTATCATTTAAAACGACTTTGAAAGGCACATCTTCAAATATCATTTGAATTGGATTTTGTCTGAAAACTTTAAAAATCGAATTTTCTTCATTATTCTCAAACCAACAGATTTATCTCTTTGAATTCCTCGGATTGCATAAATTGCATAAAATTCTTCTTTAAGACTTCTTTAAGTCCACTTTGTGCATTCTTATCGCACACTGAGCGTACGTAGACGTGGTAAGACTAAAAATATTTCAGAATTAAATTAAAATTATTAAATTCTAAATTTTATAAATTTTAAAATAATGAATTAAACATAATCCTAAATTAAAAATTAAATGAAATAGATTTTAAAAATAAATAAAACGATTTTTAAAATAGCTAATTAATTAATTTCATAATTAACATAAATGATTAATATTTTTAAATATTAAATAAAGGGAAAGCACTTTTCAACTACTCAAGTATTTTATAAATAAACATTGGATTAAACTTGGACTTAATGAATTCAAACAATACGAATACTGTGGCAGTTACTTATAAAGTCAATAAAGTGTATATATAATATCTTGAAATAACTGCCGTTTACATTGGTGCACTTTTCCCATTTGTCGTCATACTATTGAAGCCTATTTTAAAGAATTTTATGATTTTGATGAAAACATTCATTTTATTCTTGAATCATTCATTCAAACAATTTTCTTTCTTCGAATATGTTTCATTACAACCAAAATCTATGAACTAATGATTCAGCTGAAAAAACCAACATTTTGTTAATGTGTTGTTTTCTTGGATGTGTGAACAGGAGTGTTATACCAAAGCAAATAAGTTCCTGGCTACATGGTTTGCGTCAGATACTTCTAGTTTTATGTATGAGATGAACGTAGTAACCATAATTTAAGATATCTTTAATAAAAATTAGCTTCAAGATGCCATTTCTATCCCAAAAGACCAAATAATTTTCGGTATCCCATTTTCTCTAGAAGCACCTGGATAGTTATTTTACAAACATTTAAGCTCGTAGATAACTGCATTTGAGTAATTTTTCATTCATTTGTTGCAATATCTTTTAATTTTTAGTAATTTCTTTATATATCTCGGGAAACCCAATGATTTCAAGTCCTCAATAATTTTATTGATGACTTTGTGTGATTCATTTCAACTTTTGGTTATAATGAAAATTCTTGGATATAGATAGTCGCTTAAGATGGAGCTTGATTACCATATACCTCTTGAAGTTGATTCATATTTTTCATCTTTTTAGAACCCTTAAGAAGTATAAAACGGATCACACTGCGAAATTCCACATTTTCGAATAGTTTCTTGAATTAATCTAATTTAATGCAGAAAAATTAAATATTTTTAAACTAATAATATAAAAATTAAATATTTTAAATAATCGTATATTTCATATATAATTATTATTTTACGTGCAAAATTTTATTGAAGTATCTAATTACTTTATGGACTTACCATGTATATAATTGGATTCGTTGTGAAAATTCGGTTGTAAAATTTTCTCTGTACCTTAGGTTATTTGTAGGAGTCGGAGCAGGCAGCAAAAAGAAATAATAGAATAACAGTATTAAGATCAAGATCAATATTGCAGATTTATGATATAAAGTTTTTAAGTTTTTTATATTATAAACAATAATTTATGTAGTGAAAATTATTAACATTATTTTATGTAGTGAAAATTATTAACATTATTTTATTTTATGATTGACTGAAAAAGCAAAAATTTTTATTTAATAAAATATAAATATACATGTATTTAATAAAAATAATAATAATTAATAATAAAAATTTTAAATAATTATAAATAAATAAATTATCGTATCCAAGCGATTGAAGCTTTCATCAGAAGAATCTAAAAACAAAAATATAGTAAATAATTAAACTACTAATAAAATAACCTGTTCTCAAAATGAATGATTGACAAAGATACCGTCGGTGAAGTAGTGTGATGCCTGTAAAGGAATGCCTATCAATAAAATAAAATAATACCTGTCAATAAAATAGTTCTAAACATGATTGATAAAAAGTACATAAAAAAGAATACGTCAATAAAACATAATAATAAAACATTTAACAAACAGACATAATTGGATAATAAAACATAATGCTGTGTGGATTAGATCATTTAACAAAAATGACATAATTGGAAGCATCAAGATAACGCCAAAACGAAAGATAGCTAGTGAAAAATAATAAAAACATACAACTGAAAGTCATAAATTTGCCTTTAAAATTTTTTAAAGTTTAATAGCTTATTAAAACTATTATTCAAAAAAACTTAGAGTTTATTAAAACTTGATAAATACAAAAGATATATTGAAGATAAAACTGTAAGTAAATCATTATATTCAGTCGATTTAATTAACGATAATTACGCAGAAAGTAAATATCATATCACGTCGCTGCTTTTTAAAAACATTTAATTATTCCCAGTTTCTTCTTTTTGTGTTTACTTCCTTACAACTACGGTCTTCTGAACTATTCACCGATTCGATATTTTTCCTTAAGAGCGTCTACACTCTTCCTAGTGTAGATTGATTTCTTCTTTAATTAAGTTAGTCATTTTGATCTTTTGAGTTTGTATCATTTGTTTGAATTATTCTTATTTTTAAAATTAATTTTCTTTTTTTATTTACTTTTAAATTCCATCATTCTTTCTTCGGGAAAAGAAACTTTAAAATTAAACTCAATTTTCTTCTTTCATACATTCTTGATTTTTTGTTTTTTAATTATTATCTTTGATAAATCTCTAATCTTATTATTGATTAGATCAAGTTTATTTATCTTAGTAAAGGCAAAATTAAATAAATATATTATGGGCGATTCAAATTTTGTCTCTATTTATTTCTATGCAGAAATGGGAGAAAAATGTGTTATTGATCCAATAAGAAAGGATGGACCCGAACGATTGATTCAAATAGACCAATCATTATTTCGGTAATTTTGTCTTTTATAATGGGTATTGTTGAACGTGATTCCGTTATAATGAGTGATGAATGGAGAGCCTATTCTCAACTGTCTAAAATTGAAAATTATTGTAATCGAACTGTCAACCACAAGATGAATGTTGTTTGACAGGGAGATTGGTGCTCATATCAAAGAATTGAATCGATTTCAGGGTAAACTGAAAACTAAGATCTGTTGGAATCATATCTATATGAATGGATATGGCGAAAAATATTCTTTGGTGGTCTTATAATTCCAATTTTCTAAAGAAAGTAACCATGGCTAACCCAAAAATATTTAATAGAAATATTAATATTCAGAATTTTCCTGAATCTAAATTACAAAATAATGATCCGTTCGAATAAATAATATCGTAATATAAATCAATTTATTCACCACTAAAATCACTTAACAATAATAATATTCAATTCAATTCTTCGTTTAAATTTTCTTTTTGTCGTCAGTTGTTTCCCTGTTGTTTTGTTTTTCATTTGTTTGTTTTGGTTCTGTTTTGGTTCACTTTGATTCTGATTCTCGGTTTTGTTTTTGGGGGTGTAAAATCTGGTATACTCCATTTTTCCTCCAACGGCCAATCACTAATCTTCCCTCTTCTGGTTTTGCCTACGCAGAAACTTTTTAATATCTTCACGATTTCTAACATTTTATAATTTTTTTATATAGAAAGCAATGTTCATTGATTTCTAAAATATTGTTAAGTGTTGGAAGGTTTGGTTTCAATTTCCTAACTGCCTTACCAAAACTTAACGAGGCTCGTATTAAAAATCAG
>JBBMKC010234558.1:0-11277 GCA_037834085.1 Bipalium vagum | reverse complement strand
TTATTATTATTATTATTATTATTATTATTATTATTATTATTATTATTATTGTTATTATTATTATTATTATTATTTATCATCATCATCAAGAAGAAAAGAAGAATTATAGAGTCAAGAAGATTATAGAATATAAAAACCAAAACATATACTTGATCCGATTTCAACATTTGCAACTCCGTTGTATCAATTTATAACTTTCAGAAAATATTTGTCAGCAAAAAAAACTGGTCATAATAATATTGATCATTTAGTTTTAAAAATTTTTAAAAAGTTAAATAAAAAATGAATCACTGATGATTACTATGAAAATATTAAATTTAAATTTAAACTATATTCTGATTTAAAAAAATTTATTTTTAATTTTTAAAAAATAGAACCATATTTATTACAAAAATTATCAATCTTTTATCTCAAAAATTTTCAATAATTTCTTCAAGAAATTCTTTTTTCAACCAGAATTTTAATATATAAAAGAAAGTTTTGAATATGTATTATCTAAAGAAGTTATTTATAATAAATTTTAAAATATAATAAAAACAATTTGAAGAAAATAAAGAATACGATTATACAAAAGAATAAATAAAAGTAAATTATCTGATAAAAATGATGAAATTCTTCCACCAGTTAATTTACATAAGAAATTAAAAAACTTAATTATTTTTGATGATGTAATAAATAAAAAAAATAAAATATTAAAATGTGTTTTACAAGAGGTAAACATAATAAATGTTTTGTAAAATATTTATTTCAATCATTTTTCGATTTACCATTAAGACGTATAAAAATTAATACAAAAGTTTTAATTTTATTTAAAATTTCAAAAACACATAGATAGATATGTTCTAAAACATTAAAAACTATTAAAGAAAAGTTGAATTTAATTATTTATATAAGGATCATATGAAGGAAAATTATATACATTTTTTATTAATTTAGAGGATGAAAAAATGTCATCTTCAGCCTTTTACATTGAATACGCTATTCCATGTTTTACCCTCTACATTTTTATATATGTTAATTTTTTTTTATAAAATGATAAATTTAAAATTAAATAATAATTATTATCACCAAGACACAACCACAAAAAGTATGATTATTCAGAAATTTTTTAGAAGCACCAACAAATTTCAGTAAAAATTAAAATCTAACTCTTCCTTTACTACAATCATCAAATGATTTAGATTTGTCAGAGCAAATTATGGTTTGTGAAATTTAAATTCAGGATATAAAAACAGATAAGAAAATAATTTTGCAAAATAAATTCTTTCTTTATTTGTTTTTTAATGAATTTAAAATAGGGTTCATCAGAAGTAGAAAAATAATCAAAATTTAGGCCCATTAAATTCTATAACAATTTTTGTAATGATAAATAAAAGTGATGATGGAGAAATATTTGGATGAATCCCAGATAGAGAAAAAAAGATCCAACTAAAGATAATAAAGGATATTAAACTAGAAAAGATTTGTATTCACAAAAATAAATTTAGAGGAGAATTTCCATTAAAATTAATGTTTTGATTTTTACAATTTAATAATAGAATTATTTATAATATATAGGGAGAAATTATATTTACAAGAAAAATAGATATAAATAAAGAGATATTTTTATTGACTAAAAGGAAATGCAAAAATAAAATTACTTGATTTAAAATTATTTATTCCAGAATTAACTTTAAATCTTATTAATAAATTAAACTTAATAAGTAGAATAAAGAATGGAAAATATATTAATACAAACTTCTTATCAAAACATTGGTAAGAAAGAAATCTTAAAGATGTAAAACACAAACTTTAAAAAAATTATATAAAAATAATAGTTTGTTTACTCAGGATAAAATAAAAAATTTTAAAGCTCAAGTAATCGTTCATATTATCCTTTAAACCCTATACAATTTGCAGAAGATAAAAATAATATAACTTATTCAAATTATGAAAAAGTGTTTATTTTATCGATCCTCAATTAAGTTTATTAAAATTTAAAAATTTTTATTTAAATATATAGTAAACTTACATATTTAAAAAGATTCAGATTTTAAAGAAATAATGAATATTGTTTTGTTACAAAAATTTCGATAAATAAAAATAGTAGATAACAGAATATGTAATATTCAAACAAGGAAAAAGAATTGAGAAAAATAAATTAGGAGAAAAACATCTTGAAACTGAATTTATCATTTTAAAAAATTATTAAAAATTATCATTTCTTTTTCAAAATTCTACATAATTAAATTTATCAAATAATATTTTGGTTCTTTTCATAAGACAGGCTGTTAGATCTTCAGAAATATTTTACTTCTGTCATATGTTAATTTAGAATCATACAAAAGAAATTTATTATCATCTAAAACTATTTCTATATTTTGTCTTTTTCTAACATTTTCTTAAGTTTTGGAAATTGAATTATTTAATAATTTGAAAAAAAACACCAAATCTATCTTTATTTCTTTTAAAATAAAATTAAAATTATAAAATTTAGATAAAATTAGCAAATCGTTGCAAATTAAAAATTAAATCAGATTTTTCCGATTGATCTGAACCTAAAAAGGAATAAAGGTAAATTTTTCACAGATAACTTTTATCTATTTTTATCGATTGTAATGTCTGGATCACTGCAGTGCTTTTATTCTATTGACTTTCTTTCCTTATCAGTGTCATTTAATGTAGGACTCATTATTATTAGTGATGACGACGATGAAGAGAATTGTATTGTCTTGGAGCTTAATGTCTGTGAATATTGGATAATTTTCTTGATTTGAATCAAATCATTAGGGGAGTTTGAGGTAGAAGTATACTTAGTTTTAACTTCTTCGTAAACTTAGACCACATCACTGCTTAAAAAACCAATTAGATTCGCAGAAACGCACCTTATCTCAGCCAATAATATTGTCTGATCTCGCTCCATCAATTTTGTCTCCCTTGGTAGCACATCTGTTTTTTCTATCTTCTGGTTTATCTCTCTGGTTTGTTTCTCGCTTAACAACTCTTGCACCAATTTTGTTTAACCTTACAAAGAAAAGGATGTTAAAAGAAGCTTTAAATAAGATATATTTATATAAAAATATTACGCATGTCATTAATGTTTATCTTAAATAATTTTAAAGGAAAAAAGTGATAAAAGTTTTTAATAAAATATATATTTTTATAGAAATGTTAAATGAGTTCTTAATATTTTATTTTGAGAATTCTTAAAAGAAGCATAATTCAGAAGAAAGTTCAAGTAAATTCGTTAATCGGAAAATTATTATTTTTAAACATCATGGAAAAAGTTCAACTACTCGCAGTTTGTTAATAATGGAGGCATATAGTATCAAATATTGAAGTGACACAGATGGTATTTAAAACTTTTAGATAAATCATATTAGAGTCAATGAGTACAATAATTAGTCAAGGAATTTGATAGAATGCTTCTTAAAAGTACACCAAAGAAGTCTTTTCTAGAAAGTTTAGAATATCCAGAATGTAAAGGAAATAAGAAAATCGACGAAATTTAGACCCTCAAACTTAACTCACGAAATGATATTAAACCTTCTGAAGATCTGGCTGATTCCGTGGAAATCCGATATACTGTGGCTCCACGCTGGTATAGTGGGGCGATGGCTTTACTCTGAAAGCGAAATCCAAAAGCATCCACTCAGCTTTGAAGAAGAGCTTCACAATCCCCATTCCATTAGCCAACTTTGAGTTACCAGCTCTATCGACATTATCCATCGGTTAGATCATTGGAGTCGTGACTCCAAAAAATATCTATCTATAATAATTAAAGGCTTGACCAAAATTGAAAAATGAAATTTTTTAAACTTGAAAATTGTGTTTGCATATTGTTTTAAACCTTTAAATACCACAATATCTGGTTTCGTGTAACAATATATTAATTTATATTATTTATATAGTTATTATGAAAATTAAACACACAATATGTTTTATAAATTTTAAAATTGTGTTTGATTTTAACTTCTAATGTAAAATAAATTACCAAGAATAATTAATTTTATTTTCTCACTTTTGATAAAAATAATAGATCTCTTAATATTAAATAATATAAACTTGATTGTTATTAAAATAATTTTTTGATATTTTTACAATGTATTCTTTATATTCTTAAAAGAGAAGGATATTATAATAATTAAGAACATAATTTATAGATAACTATTAACTTAATTACTAATGGTTATCAATTTAAGTTTGTTTTATTACTTAGTATTACTGAATTTATTCAAATGTCATTTAGGTAAGCATGATATTTTAATATCTATTTGTATAATTGGTTGTATAAAATTTTAGTGAGGATTTTGATACGAGTTCTCCCGAAAATGCAAAAATGCAACAATTCATTGAAACTGAACAACAAAAAGCTCAAATTTTGCAGCAAGTTTCACAATTAACGAATACATGTTGGGGAAGGTGTATGTCTACGCCTAGTAATAAACTTGATGATCGTACTTCAAATTGTATTGTGAATTGCGTAGATCGATACATTGATCTAAATGTTGTTATTGCTCAAAAATTTCAGGAAAGTTTGCAGAAAACTTTTAGTAATTAGATAATAATATATTAGACATGTTCAAATTTTGACTTTTAGTTTAAAATTCAGAATTATTTCTAATACAATAAAAATTTTTAAATTGCATTTTTAATTTTAATATTATTTTATCATTGTAGTATTTTTATTGGTAAAATGTTTTCGTTGAAATAAGATGGGTTACTGTTAAAGAAATATTGATGGTATCCTAAATTTCAACCATTTATTTTCTACAGTCTTAAAATATGTGAAAACAGTTTAATTTGGTTAAATTTTATTAACCAATAATTGATAATAAATTTAAGTATTGCTAACTGCTGTAATAATTTCTTAACATTTTGTTACCTCATAAAGTCTTTGAGACTTGCCGGTAAATCATCTTAACCACAGATTTACAGATTGTTTAATTTTATCCCAAGCATGAAATGCTGCTTCGGATTTAGTTTTCCTATATTCTTGATTTACATTTTTTGTCATTACTTAATTATCAAAGTATTTCAGCGAAATCAAGGTTGAAAAATTTACTAGTAGATAAAGGAATTATTTGACCACGAAGCTGGTATGCTAAATTATTGAAATTTAACCATAGGTACTTTATATATTCTCAAAACCTTGAAGAATCAACAACTCAACTATGTTTTTACAATTATTTCTTTGTTACAAATTTTAGTGTTCAAAAGATTTTAATTTTTTATTATACAGTATCTTCCAAAAGAAGCTTTACTACTTTTAACATATTAAATACTAAGTAGTTTTTGTTTAAATAAATTAATAGTTAACATTATTCTAGCTAAACATTTGAAAATTAAATATGGATCGTTATAATATGCAAAAAAGGTCAGAAATTATCAAAATATTTTATCAAAGCGGTAGTTCAATTTCAGTAACCGTTAAAAAAAATGCAAAATTTGGGAAAAACAAATGTCCATTAAAACCAACAATTTACAGTCTGGTTAATGCTCTTGAAGCATTTGGCTCGGTAGCAGATATATGAAAATCTGGACGACTTCGATCTGCGCCTATTGCAAGTACACGAGAAAGCATTCAAGACAAAAAATGCACCTCAATCAGTCATAGAGCACATGAATTAAACCTCTCAAAACCCAGTTTGTCGTGGATAATGAATGAAGATTTTCATATGAAAGCTTACCGTATTTCAGAAGCCTAAAGAATCAGACCATCAAAGTCGCCTGAATTATTGTAATTGGTTGTTAGAAAGATCAATTGAGGATCCTCATTTTTGGAAAAAAATCATTATGACTGATGAAAGTCATTTTCACTTGAGTGAAGGTGTTTTTAATAAACAAAATTGTCGACTTTGGGCAACAAAGCAACCCTGTGTTTAGAAGGAAGAAGCATTACGCCACACAGTAACATTCGCCAAATGTTACTGTATGGCGTGGAATATGGTTAAGAGGTGTAATTGTTCCATACTTTTTCGAAAATGCTGCAGGTAAAACAGTTACAGTGACGGGAGAGAGATACCGACACATGATAATAACATTCCTTAAGCCTTATTTGAATGTGGAGAATATTTACTTTCAACAAGGTGGTGCCACATCCCATACAAATAAGAAAAAAATTGCATTATTACATGAAACTTTTCCACCTGGCGTGATCTCACGTTTCGGTGATGTTGATTGGCCTCCAAGATCTCCCAATTTGACGGCTTCAGATTATTTCTTATGGGGATATCTAAAAGATAAAGTTTATATTAATCAACCAAAAACTATTACACAACTCAAAGACAACATTTCGGAACAAATCGCTATGACCTCAATTGACTTATGCCAAAAAGTTATGCAAAATTCCATAAAAATAGCCCAAACTTGTAAGGCTGCCAGAGGTGGTCATTTTAATGACATCATATTTAAAAAATAAATATAAATATCTGTTAAACACAGATATTACAAAAAGTTTAAATAAAGGTATACATAAAATTACTTTGCTTTTTAATTTTTATGTACGAAGAAATAGCGACTTAAAGTAGTAAAGCTTCTTTTGGAAGACCTTGTACATATGTACATGACCACAATTTCAGATCCCTGTCATTTTGTTTCTACACCTGGATTAACATTGCAATTAGGATTATTAAAAACAAAATAGAATTAGATTTAATCTCTGATCAAAATATGTTTGAAACATTTGAAAAAGGAATTAGAGGTGGAATCTCAACAATTCTAGGAACAAGATATGTTAAGGCACATAATAAATATACTTAAAAATCAAAACATTATTTTGAATTAGATAAATTGGAAAAAGAAAAAATTAAGAAAACATTAAAAGATAAAAACGATTTAACAGAATTTTTAAAACGAAATTATTTATTTTATATAGATGCAAATAATCTTTATTGAAATGCAATGTGTCAATCATTACCATTCAAAGATTTTAAATATAAATATATTGATATAAAACATAACTCTAAAAATAAATGCAATTTTTCTGAAGAAGATTATTCTCAATTAATTGATCATTTTTAAATCAGTGTGAGTGTAAAATTAAATGTGATTGTAAAATTGGATGTAAATGTGAAATAACGGTTGAATTAATTTGTGAAGTTGATTTGGAATATAAAAATGAAGAAATAAAAAAATATTGTTAATCATGTCAATTAGCTTCAGTTTTTAGAAAGGTAGAGGATGAAGAACCATCTGATTATCAAAAATATTTATTAGAAACAAATAATCAACCTCACACAAGCGTTCCAAAATTAATTTTAGATATGAACCGAAAAAAAAATTATGTAGTTCATAATAAAATTAAAAAATTTAATTGGAGGTTTATGAAGGTTACAAAAGTTCATCAAATAATATCTTTTAAACAAAAACCATGGTTGAAAGAATATATAGATCACAATACAAATTTAAGAAAAGAAGCAACACCTGATTTTGAAAAAGATAATTATAAATTAATGAATAATTCTTTCTTTGGAATAACTATGGAAAATATAAGAAAGAGAGTTAATGTAAAATTAGTTACAAATGAAGAGGAAGCAAAGAAACAAATAAGTAAACAAACTTTTGTAAGAAGAGAAATATTTTCAGAAAACTTGATGGCAATTCATTATAAAAAATATCAAACAAAAATGGATAAACCAATATGAACCAATGTATTTAGGATTTAGTATTTTAGAATTATCAAAATTAATTATGTATGAATTTTATTATGATGTTCTAAAATTAAAATATAATGATGATATTGAATTGATTTATCAAGATACAGATTCATTTGTAATGAATATAAAAACAAATGATCTTTATGAAGATTTAAATTAATTAAAAGATTGGATGGATTTTTCTGAATATAAAGAAAATGAATTTCTTACTACTTTAAAATTAGAAATAAATGATTATACTAAAAATAAAAAAGTATTAAGAAAGTTTACAGATGAAATAAAGGATGAAATTTGCAGCATTAAAATCAAAATCATATGCTTGTAAAATGAAAGATGTTTATTCTAATAAGGAATCTGAAAAACTTAAAAATAAAGGAATTAAAAAATGTGTGGTTAAAAATAAAATGAAGTTAGAAGATTTTAAAAATAAATTAATAAATCCAATAATAACAGAAAAAGTTTTTAGAATAAATATAAATATAAAATCTGTTAAGCATGATATATTTCTATAACAACAAAATAAAAAAGAATTAGACCAGTTTGATGATAAAATTTCTTATTTAAATAATATTGAATCTACTCCATATGGATATTAGAAAAACATTTTAAAAAATGTTCTGAATTTTTAGCATTAAAAAAGTGAATGAAAATTATAAAGAAATATAAATAAAAAAATCTCCCACCAAATGTAATTTAGAAAAATTAAAAAGATAATTGTAAGTATACCTTATTAAAAAAAACTATTTGATTTAAAGATATGAGAGGTGGGGACAAAAGAGGTCCCTATCTAACAACTTGACAAATTTAAAAAATAATTGTGAGTATACCTACTAAAATTAATTTTTTAAAAAAAAGAAAGAAAAAAAAATTATAAAAATTTAAAAATATATTTCTTATCTATTTTTTGATTGTTTTTGTCTTACATTTTCATATCCTTCATTATCTTTTTAAACATAAACCCTATCAACTGTTTCTTTATAATCTTTTGGCACTTTTATTATTTGAAATGATTGGTTTAATTCTTTATCTTTTAATTCTAAATCATTCATTAAATCTATAATTTCTTTATTTGATAAACATTTATCTTTTACAGTTACTGATAATGAAATACCTGGAATACTAACTTTTTCTGGTTTTAATTCTTCATGATATTTATTTCTGATATTATGTTCATCTCTTTCTTTTTGTAATTCTTCTTTCATCATTTTTATTAACTGTGCATATTTTTTATTTTTATTTATTGTGCTATTTAATAATAATGATTTGCAATTTGATTCTCTAAACTTAGAAATCATTAAAGAAAACAAAATTCTAAATTGTTCTTTTTGTTCTTTAGGAACATTGAAACTATTTAATTTATCAACAAGCTCTGACATTATATAAATATACATAAATGTATTTTTTTTATGTTTCTTCAGTTATTTTATTTTTTGTAAATTCTAAAATAGAATCCAAATTTAAATTTTCACAATTATTTATATTTTTTACAGTATCATAAAAAGTTTGTAATGTTAAATTTTGGTTATTCTTTTTTTTTCTTCCTTTTTTAAAAAAAATTTAATTTTTCCATACCTTATTTTATTCTTTTACCTTACTATATATTACTTTACTTTACGTTATTACCTTACCGTACCATATCATTTTTAAGATGAAAAAATTAACAATTGAAAAAATGGAAAAATAAAATTTAATTGAAATATAAAAAGAATATGATTTTATAAAAAATAGTATTAATTCATTTTCTAAGAAATATGTAGTAAATCCAAAAACAATTACAAAATATTTAAGAGAAAATAATATTGAATATAAGCAAAAAAATAGTATTAATAATCAAAAAAGAGATGCAACAGGAAAATTTCGCTGTACTATTATAATAGAAAAAAATAAAGGTAAATAAACAAATTATAAAAATGAACAAATATATTTAAATAATAATTTTTTAACATATGATGAAAAATTTTTAAAAAATATAAAACCATTTTCTTAAAATATTAAAAAAATACAAAATATATAAAATTCAGAAAAAAATAAAAATAAA
Source organism: Bipalium vagum (assembly GCA_037834085.1). Classification (NCBI taxonomy): domain Eukaryota; kingdom Metazoa; phylum Platyhelminthes; order Tricladida; family Geoplanidae; genus Bipalium; species Bipalium vagum. The sequence continues at coordinate 1,602 of JBBMKC010234558.1, read as the reverse complement.
AATTGCTTTATTTGGAATATTATGTAATTGAAAAGTTTGAGTTGTTCCTTCTGTTAAATTATATTTTAATTTTTAACTTATATTTTTTCCATCATAAATTTTAGAAATTATTGTAATTCACTCTCAGGATTTAATTGTAATTCGGGAATGAATAATTTTAAATCAAGTAATTTTATTTTTCCATCTCCGTTTGTTCCATAAAATATTTCTTTATCAATATCTATTTTTCTTGTAAAATTTAATTCTCCTTGCATATTATATATAAATATATTAAAAAATTTTTAAAATCCAAACATTAATTTTAAAGGAAATTCACCAATAAATTTTTTATTTGAATATAAATTTTTTTTTGTTTTAAATTCTTTTATTATCTTTATTTGGATCCTCTTTAATTTTATCAGGAACCCATCCAAAAATTTCTTCATCATTATTTTTATCAATTAATACAAAATTTGTTATAGAATCTGAAATTCATAAGTATTCAATTGTTTTTACTTATGTTGATCCTAATTTTCAAATTGCATTCGAAAATAAATAAGGAAAACAGGTTATTCTGTAATGTAATGTTTTCATCTGCTTTTATATTTGTTTTTTCAATTTTAAAAACTAAAATTGCTTCTCAAAAATTCAAAGAATTTGTTGTTTGTAATAAAGTAAAAGTTAAATTTCCAATTTTATTTAAATTTGTTGCTGTTGTTGGATTTAAACAGATTTCTAAATAATCACATTTTACTGTTAAATCTTGATGCCATGTATTTTTATCTAAGTTCAAATTATTACTCATTTTTTGAAAAAAAATTGATTTTTAAAATATTTTTATTTTTAAATATTTGTACAAGTAGATATAAAAATTGAAGATAATATTTTTTCATCTTGTAAATTTATAAAAATATGATTATATTTTTCTTTCATATGAAAATCATAGAAATAATCAAAATCATCTTTCTCTATGAAACGAGCTACCATTTTTCAATAAAATAGATTTTTATCATTTTTTCTTATATTTCTTAAAGGTAAATCAAAATATGATTGAGATAAATAAATTACTGAACATTTAATATGTCTTCCTCTTGTAAAATACATTTCCATAATAGTTTGGTTTTTTTCATTTATTACATCATCGAAAATAATTAATTTTTTAATTTCTTATCTAATTTATCAGGAGGTTGGATTTCATTTGGTTTATCAATCAATGTAACTTTTATTGTTTTTTCTTTAAATTCAAAATCTTTATTTTCATCAATTTTTATTTTTTCTTTTTTTTAAACTTTTCATAAATCTCATTTTTTGATAATCTTAATTCAAAACAATTTTTTATATATTTGAATGCTGGTTGAAGAAAAGCAGTTTTAGAAAAAATAATCATATTATTATAATCAATAAAATTTGGAGTTAATAACATTTTATATAAAAATTCTGTTTTTCCTAACATTCTAAATATTGTGGGTAAGTTTTTATGATTATTAATTTGAATTGTTTTATCATTCAAAAAATCTGAAAAAAAATTATTATCAATTTTTAAATATTTTTTTAGTTATACTTGTTTGAGGTGAATTGTAAAACAAATTTCTTCTCCATTAAAATCTATTAATTTTCCTTTAT
>JBBMKC010234547.1:0-11280 GCA_037834085.1 Bipalium vagum | reverse complement strand
AATATTCGATATATTATTATTAAATATTATATATATTAATTTTGAACTTCTAGCTTTAATATATTAAAGGATTTTTCATATTTTTCCTTGTTTCTCTTAAGAGTTAGTGCAAAGACAGCTGGAAACCAAGTGTTCTAAACTTTACAATATATACTTTATTGGTTTAAGATTTTTGGTGCAACTATAAAGGTACCATCACATATCCAATATTTTCTTTCTTGAAAATCTTTACCTGTCAATCAGTTGAAAAAATTATAATTCCCATATCTATGTTTAAATGAAGTAATCATCGTTCGCCTTTTTTGGTAATTTGATATTTTTCCGGAAATTTTCAATATTCTGAGTGGACAATGGCTCCGGTGGTAACTCTATTCTTCTCATTCTACGTAATAACTTTTTAGGGATTTCTTTTTTGGAAGATTAAGATTAGTTACTTTTTGTATTTCTTGAATTGGATTTTGGTCAACAGACACAACGGGTTCAATGCTTGATAATGCTCTGTTTTTAATTATTTCTTTTATTTCGATCGTCTTACATGAATCCCAATTTGGTACATGTAAATGTTCTTTCTCTGAATATATATTCAAAAAACCAATCACTCGAGGTACTAATTAAACCTGCGCATGTTTTTCTTTGTACATATCTCCAAAATGTTAATGGATTTCAAAATACACTTAACATTGTGTATTTTAATACGTAATATAATCAAAACCCATTTATAACGTCAAGCTTCGGGATCAGAATTTTATGACGTTATTGAGAGGTAAAACTATTTAAGAAACATTTTATTTATGTATTTTTATGATGTTATGTGGTGACGTTATCGTGAGCTAAATTTTAATATTTCATTATTTAAACATTTTTTTTATTTTTTAATTTGACTTTATTTGGATGTAGTTTTAAAATAAATGAGATAAATTTTAAATTTAGTGCCCTTAGAATATGACGTTATAGAGAGGATTGGCCTGGAAGAGAGGTAAAGTTTTATAGAGGCATTTTTGTTAAAATCTATTTATATATATTTAAAAGTAATACTAAATAACGGTATACAGAGGTGACTTTATAAAGAGGTCCGACTGTAATAAGAAAAATAATCTTGAATTAATTTTTATTTTGTAAATACCAAATGAAAATTCTTGTTTACAAAAAGAAATGTTGAAGCTGAAAGACGTTCTCTTAAGACGTATCCTTTTTTAAAGAGATTTTTAAAGCAATTTCATTATATAAAGCTATCATATTAGTGTGAGTCATAAGTTCGCTAAGTTTAGATAATTATGGATAATATAGAAATTCGAGTAATACTAAAATTCTTTTGGAAAAAAGGCCTTTCCACGAGACTCTCGGTTAAAGAAATATACGATGTGGAAGGCAAAGGATATGTCTAGAAAACAGCTATAATCTCAAGAAACATGTCATTTCTTCCATCACTCGTGTTGAGAAATATATTATTCTTCATCACGATAATTAAAGAAGTTTCAGAATTTTGCTAAATATTATTTAACGATTAATTTTTAATAAACCTAATTCAGAATCAGTCTTTACTTTGTAAATAATAATAAAGTTACATAACAAATCACAGATGTGGTAATCCAACGTTCTTATTCAATGATACACAATTATTAAGCTGCGCCTTAACTGTGGCCACATCCTAAATGAAATTCTTTGAGACATAAATATACTTATATTTTATCAATGGATTCGACCAAAGACTCTAATCTTTTTATCGTTTGAACCGAGGCTCTCAAAATAAGTTTTAAGAATGGAAATGTCTGACTGGAGTTCTGTGAAAAGATTCTTTCGGAAATTTATTATTTAATTATGGGTCTTAATTAAAATTGAAATTTATAATTATTGCTGAAAGCGAATTATTTTTTAATATATTATTTATTTTTCTCAATTTCAAAAAGGCTTTCCTAAATAATATTTGATGATAAATTTTAATATTTAATTAAATATATTAAATTAATATAGTTTTTCTGAGACATAAAATGAAATAGAATTGAGTAAGGAAAATTAATTCGTTAAGAAAAGTTTCTTTTATTTTATATTAAAATTTAAATCAAATAATTTATCGAAGATTCTTAAGAATTTATTGGAGGAATAATTTTCGAAAGGTTCACTCAAAGTCTTTGATTTGGTCTTATAGAATACTACAGGATATACAGTTTGTTAAGGGGAAAAAGTACAAGTCTGTACTGATAATTATATTTAATCTATGATTTCAGATCAATTAACGTCCAAATCCACTGTCCCACATTTGGTGGTGATTGATCACAGACTTGTTGGCTTCATCCACAAGTTTCTTGTAAAAATCTTGGAGCTGTAAAGGATTAAGGCGTTTTATATAATTTCCATTGCCATCTGATTGAAAAAGACCTTTAATTAAGTGGTTGTAGTTTGGAGCAGCTTCACTCAATGATAGCTGAACTAGTAGTAATAAATGTTTAATATAATTAAAATGAAAAAATCCAAAAAATATATTAAATATTTTTTATTAAAATTAATTGGGAAATATTTGAAAAAAACGAAAAATTTTGAATACTTGAAATCTTTTAATAATCAAAATTTTTGATAATTTAAAAATATTCTGTTAATGTTATAAAACTGGTTTTAATTCGATAAAATAATAATTTATAATTTTAGAAATTATTCAAAATTATGACCTAATTCACGAATTTTTAATCAAGTAGAAAAAGTTTAAATAATTAAAATCAAACGATTTTAATTATATTATTTATTTAATAATTATTCCTAATTATAATATTATTTTCATATAAATCTTGGATAAATTACTAAAATTATATAATTATGATTATTAAATAATAATTTGAAGAGAGGAAATACTTTATTTCATTATATAAATTTATTTAAAACATTTTTAATTGGAAAGAAAAATATGAATTTAGAGATAAATGACTAAATTATTAATCATGTGAAATTACAATATAATAATAATAATTATTATTAATGAAAAAGTTAATTTTTTAAAATTGAACGGAAAAAATGCTTTTAACGGGACTGAAAAATCTAAATATTGTTTAAATAACATGCCTTATTAATTAAATATTAAATAAATATTCCCACCAGAAAAGAGTTTTGTAGAGCTATTTTTAGTTTTTGAATAATTACTTTTTAAAATTACATTTTTCATCAATGTAATTAAATATATATTATTTATTTATAAATAACGGTTATTTAATTGATAAACACAATGAGACTCTGATCAATAAAAACAACGAATATTACCAGTAATTAATAAACCACAACATAAAAATATCATGGAAACTGAAAAAATAATAAAACATTAAATTAAATTGAATTGGATAAATTAAACTAACTTTTCATGTTTTAAATAATAAAAGTTTTAATAATAACGACAATAATATATAATTTTCTGGCTAAATTCTGCTACTTATACATTCAATGTCTTCATAAAAAGACAAATGGAAATTAAAACCATTTATCATTGGATTTCATTGTTAAAAATTTCTGATTTGAGTTAATGAAAAATATCAATAGGTTTTTCATAGAATTTATTGTCAAAATTTATTTTCAAGGATATATATAATTAATATAAATATAAATAATATAATTTTTCAATTCTTGTTATTGTTACATATATGGGTTAAGTAAAACAAAAGACAATTATTCAATTAAAGAATATTGACTTAATTAATAAATAATTTATTATTAATTAAAATTTTTCAGTTTCCATTAAAGTATGCATTGGGATTAAACATTATTAGGTTAGGAAATACGAAATTTGTTAAATGAAAGTAGGTCCAGTTGCTTAATTTTTGCCCAGGTGGGTTCAGTATATTAAGGATATGTATTAGTATCGGTATATATTAAGAGTATAATTGATAAGTTCAGTTTTATAAATTCATAATGAATCATACCTATCCTAAACAGTCAACACTAACCAAAAGCTTTTTTTGATGCATACGATCGTTCATCTTTGTCCATCCATTGTACTCAATGTTTACGATTGTCATATCTGATCCTTTTTTCATCACATGTCTAGAATTCGATTCAAAGATGAATCAGATTTCTGACGAGAAATCAACATAAAGCAAGCTTTTTTGCTTCTATTTTTTATAGGGTTTAAGTGGAATCCATTTGTCCAGCTTTACCACCTATTCGAGCTAAATGACTTAAACATTGCTTGTTTGCAGACAAAACTTTACCGATAATTTATAGACACGCTAAGATGTTTTAGTCTTAATGGGGATCTTTATTTGTCATTAGGATCTTTTATTCTGGTGACCACGTGGTTAACTTGTGAAGTTAAATTATATGTATGAAATTTGGTGAGCTAAATTGATATTGTCTGTTGTGTAGTAAGAATGACGCCAAATACACTTTTAATGTTTCAAGCGGTCTGCGATGACATTCACTTCATAATGATGAACATTTTAGATAGATCCAATTTAAATAAAATTTATTAACTTAAAATAATTGATTAATATTTTTCAGCTTTCATAATTATATTAAACAAGGAAAAAGAGGAAATGATCAAGTTGTATCACATGAAATAGCAGGTTTTAAAATTAAAGGGCTATGACAAAAAATTTTATTCCTTCCATTTTCATAGAAATTAAGATTTCTAAGGTTTAAAATCTGAAGAACTTAAAACTAGAGAACTTTCTTCTTAAAATTCAAAAAATCAAAATAGAAACCATTACAATACATATTTCTCCCAAGTAGTCACAAGTATATTTATCCCGATTCGATAAAAATATAGAGTTCTAGCGTTAAAAAGTTTTTTAGAGCAACCTAGATTTAAAAGAAGTTTAAGAGGTTCATGTCGATCTAACGGCAGCAGATTCATTTCTAATTAAAAGTCACAATGTGATTGAAAATTGTTCATGGAAACTTATTTAAAATTGAATTCATAACTTTTAATAAATAAAATCGATTTTCAGGAAAGTGCGGCAATTAATTTGTGTCGTTTTTTTGCTTTTTTAAAAATTATTTATTTGATAAAATTGGTAATATTAAATATTTTTAAAAAAATTTTAACAGTAGGCTTATGACATTAATACTTACGTCATGTTAATTTTTACGTCATAATAATTAAAATTTATAATTACGTCAGGGAGTATTTGCACTTAGGATAATGTCATTTTTGTTAGTGCGGCAATTAAGCTGTGTGGGATTAAATTAGGACGGGATTTCATGTGTACAAATCACATGTTAGCATTATTTCATAAAAAATCATTAATTTTCTTTTCTAGTAGTGATCAATTTTTAAATATCAACTATTGCTTTAAAAATATAAATAAATTATATAAAAATAATAATAAATATTCAATTTTGTTAGATATATGAGTACTCAGTTATTAGCACTTAAAACTTATTTAAATAATTTTACGAACAAATACAAATTTTGACAAAAATATTTATTTTTATATATTCTTTAAGTTCACATAAAACAATTATTAAATCGTTATGTGAAATCAATTTTGTGAATAAAATAAATAATAAAATGTTGATAAATTTTCAACAAAAAAAATTTTAAAAAATTATTCAACATTGTTGAAAAATGTACAGATTCAAATTATTTTTTCGAATTTCTATTTATATTTTTTCCAATTATTTCATTAAATAATATTTATAATAAATATATTTTCTAAAAAATGAAATTCTATTTCAATTTAATTCATAATTTGTTGAACTTCACTGAATTGTTGAATAAATGTTGAAGAATTTTATTTTTTCATACTTGGAATTATAAAAAATTAGAAATGTTCCCCATGTATAGAAAAAATCAATGAAAACTGACATTAAAATAATAATTGAACAATATTTTTATTTTCATAACTGCAAAACGTTTCAATTGAAAATGAAATCAATGGATATTTAAAGATTTCACCAAAGAGCATTTTTTTATTAACGAAAAAATTTTGTTCTTAATATAAATATGAAACTAATAAATACATCGAAAAGATATCTTCGATTACAGACATTGAAAGAGTTGTAAGGCTAAAGCTTTTAACTATTTTATTTGACATCCAACAATTTTGAGACGAACTCCTGTCTTTCATCTTCATCAATTAGTATGAAGGTAAAATATTATTCCATTATCATAATTAATAATACAGTTGACATAATGTAGCTCCCTTAGCTTTTTTTGTCAATCTTTTACCGCAATGATTTATTTGCGAAATATATTTGCTAAAAGCGTTTATTAGTATTACTTTTAATATTGTCATAAAATTTGATATTGCCTTTTGTTATAATAATAATATTATTATTACTCATTTTTATGAAAACATGTTCGATTGATCAGTCATGATTATCGGAAAACTAAACCCGGTAAAGGCTCACTGTTGATCTAATTGTTTTAGATTTGTTTAAAATGAATTATAATCATAAAATTCCACAAAAATATTTTTAACTTGCTGTTTTTTATTTCATATTGGTTTTCAAATGCAAAAGTACGGCATGGGTATTCATTGTCTTTCATACAATGAACTTTTTGAAGAGCTTAAACCAATGCTCAAAGGTAACATGAAACGGTGCATGTTTCCCATAGACTTCGCAAAATTTACAGTAAGTTTCTGCAGTGGTTTTTTCTACAATAAATTAGTGGATCATAACTCCACGTAAATGCTCTTTTCCAGGAATATATTTTTTCATGCTTATTTCTAAAAATATTTAAACTTTAATATTTAATTGTTAATCCTAGTAAACAATATTAATTAAGACAAAATGCAATATATAATCAATAAGATTTATTTTATCTAATATCATAAAAAATAGATTAACAATCGCATTACTAAACAGTACACCTAAAATTATCATTAACAATATTCTCATTAAGTTATAATTTTTAGAAATCAATTCAACAGAAACATGTTTAAAGTATTGGGTAACCTTTTACGAAGATATGGAGCAGCTAATGCCTAAAGCATTTTCGATAATCTTTGACTTCTGATAGATTCGCTTCAAATGCTTTGACTTGTTTTTCAATACATCAAAATTATACACCAGTTACATCCTGATTTTTATCGAGAACGTGAGAGATTATTTTTAGTAGCATTGACGATGTACCATGTGTAACATTTAAGGCCACCTATTCCCTTGAAAAGTATTATCTGAATAACAAAATTTAAGCAAACCGATATCCGAGATATTTTCACAAAAATATTTTAAATAAATATTGGCGTTATTTTTGTGTTACTTAATTGTTTAAAATTCACGTTTCTCATTTTTTAGAAGTGGTCTCTTCAAAAACGTTCAAACGGGTTTCACTGTATTTTCCTACAATAATTAACTGACCCCATCAAAGACACAGAAAACCATTTTCAAAAATTTATAAATTATAAAAATAAATTATTCAAATGAAAAAAATTATTCGAAAATGCCAAATATCGAACTGATTAAACGTAAATTGAAAGGGGTAATATGATATTTTATAAAAGAGAAATAAATCGATTATTTATTACTTTTCGAACAAAATCTCGTGTAGCTCGTTATGATATATAAAAAGATATAAAAATATTTCCCACTAATTTCCATTTCTACAACGATATCTTTTTCCGTAAGTTTTGACATGCTTGGAGAATCAAAATTTTCTTAATGATACTTTAAAACTGCAAAATGCCGTAATAAATTTGGATTTTGGATAAGAAAATAAATTAATTGCAATTCTCAATGCTGCCGAATGGGAGAAATTTAACATTAAGATTATATTATGTACAAATGTTGATGAAGAAAAGTGAGGAATATTTCGAAATTTCTCCTTGATAATATTTACTCTGTCAGTATTGACTTAAAATCAAGAAATGACATTTATTATATATTCAACAACGTCCCTTTCCACAGAAACTCAAATAAACCATTTTGGAAATTTGACATTAATTATTATATATTTTGATAATTTTCCGTCTAAACGACACTGGAGATATTTATTGGAATATTGAATGGAGAAATTGTAGTCAAAATTGATACTTCCAAAAGAATGGCAATTTTTTAATTATTAAAATGTAATATTTATGAATAATTGTACTGTAAAAATAAATATTATGCATATTTGATTAATTTTCAAAATATGTTTTATCTTATTTATATAAAGTATATTACATATATTATAAATTTTCAATATCATAAGTAAAAGGTCAACCAATGGTTATGTTAATGGAGAATATAAGAACTTTTCGAGCCTAGAGAACACTACAGGGCAGGGTTATTTCCAAAAAGTGTACTTTATTACTAGGATCAACGATATTGATGAATGCAAAGGATTAAAGATTTATTTTTGGCTATTTTTTTTGTTATAATCTTATAAAAGTTATCGTTTTAAAAAATTATTTTTGAACATTAAAAGGGCATAAGTGACATTTATAGATTTTCTGAAGCACCTTGTTTCAACTCAATATTTTAGAGTATTTTAATTAGTAGCATTATATTATGTAATCATTGTTCAAAATGGAAGAAAACAAAGTCACATTACATGCATCATTTCCGAAAAGGAAAAAACAATATAAAAAGAAAGATATTTTGTTAAAAGTGACGGTGTAGAGGTTAAAGTTACATTACAAAAGTGGTTTTCTCGATTGAAAGGAAGAATTTTTAACTCAAAATACAAAGAGTTCATTTAATTCAATAATTCATTTCAATATATTGTTGAAAATGTTGAAAAACCATATTTGAGAACTCTTGATTACAATAAGGGTTTTGATCTCACGTCAATTGACGGAAAATTCGTTAATGGGTCTTGTTTCATTATGCAATTTCATATTGGTATAAAACCCGAAAGAATTTTATCTACATTAATTACAAAATGAATTGTACTTTTAATAATAATAATATATCTTTATAAAAATGAAATGACTAGTGAACATCGCTAACCAACTAATTCATTTAGAATCTGCTGACTTTTATTTAATCAGGTTCCTGTTGAAATGTCTTGATAGAAAAAATGTCATAGTCCGGAAGACTGTAAAAACCACTTTAAGAAGTTCATATTTCTCAAAATCTGTTAAATTCTGGGAGAATGAATTCATACATTTTTCTCAAAGATGTATCGAAAAAACGAAACCAAAGGTGCATATATTATAGATCAACTACATTTCTCTTGGTGTTAGGCTTATGTTTGATATTCATTTAAAAATGCAAAGAACTTATGTTCAAATTAATATAAATTCAAAAATGGTCATAAAACTTCATAAGTATTATAGAATCCAATTTTTCTAGGTAAACAACATTGACCTTTATAACACCTTTTGATAAAGGATTTGATTAAAATTTGAAGAAAATGGAGATTCGAATATATATTTTGTGAATACTCATTAAAGGTAATGTTATCTAAATTAATATCCTTCTTTTTTTTACCTAAGAAAAAAACATCTGGAGTATATACAAAGTGCTAACTGCCTATTCTAACATATTTATTTTTTAATAAACACCTAAGATATGAAGTTGGAAATACCTTTTTTGGAATAACATTTAGTTAAAAGAAAATAACAATATTTGATTATACAATCTGACGCTTGTTTGTAGATAAGCAATTTCTTAAGCGAAATGCTATATTTAGGCATATGTTACGCTATTATTTACTATGAACAGCGGAGTAAAACACTTAGCTTGCAAAGATTACTGACCCCTTCACTTTTGTCAATACGTATACGCAAATGAATGAATCAATACAACTACGAATAACACTTTTTTGTTGAAATAACAATAAAAGACAATCACAAAATGTCTGCAATCAAATGTTTTCACACTTAAAATTAAATGGTAATAATCAATTAAATAATAACAATCAAATAATTAAATGTTAATTAATTAAAAAGAAAACAAAGAAAAGAAAGTGATTTGCTGAGCCAAATCCGGTTCGCTCAGAAACCCCCTAACAGCACAGAACCCGTCGTGAGCTCCTGTCGCAGAGAGAGCATGAAGAATGATTACTAACTGCAAGAAATATTCGTGGCTTCTGACGCAAATTGTCGTAAATTTCTCTCAGAGATTTTCTGGAAATCCACTGCAGATTCCATCTCCTTATATACCATTCGGATCAGACGACTAATATCCATTTTCAGATCGATAATTCTAAATTGGTCCCTCCTTGCGGACCCTGATATAATCTTGGCAATTAAGGTTCGCCATTGTCAAAATTAGATCTCTTGGAGATAATTAATTGCCCCTTTTTTGTTTGATTGTGCTTTTTAATTAATTATTTATTTTATTTCTGACTCTTTTGCGATCTTAATAATTAATTGATAATAATGATAACCAGTCTAGACCCTATTGTAGTCTCTAACATATGCTTTTTCAAGGGTTTACAGGACGTATCCTTGGCTAAGCAACACATACATTCAAATGAATAAAAATTTACAAGTATAATTGATTCTATCCTTAAGTTCAGAAATTATAGAAAGTTTCTGTCTGAACAAAAGTGCTTTAAATATTCACAAAATGTATAACTATTGGAGTTAGAATGGAGAACAAGAACTCGTTTTCCAATCAAATGGTTAGATAAATTTCTGTCTAATCAGTGTCCTACCATATGCAAATAGTACACCAGTGTTTCATGGTGCTTTAAGTAATTAAGGGGCTGATTACACACTTTTCCATAAAATTTCGTTGATCATCTCATGAATGACTTACCAGTGACACTATTTTTTGAAGAAATATACACATATGATAGTCTTGGAAGGTAAATTCTTTAATTGGAGTTGATTGCCCAACCAGTTCTTGAAATTCAACATTTTCTTTATCAAAAAAGGAATTAAGTCTGATTTTATTCTGTAATGCCAATCGTCTTAAGCGTACAACTTTTTTATTTTTTGCTTTAAAGAGTAATTTATAGTTCTGTTGCCTGATTACTTAAAAGTTACAAATCTGTGGTGAATATTTTGAATTTTCCTTCAATGGGAAAATAAATAAGCATTGTATTTGTGGAAAGCGAGCAGCAAGAAGCTTAATGAAAAGCATTCAAAAACAAAGAGAAATTATTTTTGGAGTCATAATAACGATAAAAAAATAATACACAGATTATCTAATTAAAATGTGATAATTCATGAATTTAATTCACTCAATTATGAGGAAGGCATCGCTCTAGCGAGTCACTTGAAGCTCGGTCAGGCATGACTGACTTCATCTATAGCACCTGAGTTAACAATTCAGCATAGTGTCATTTTTGTAGGTTGATAAAACATAAATACCGAGAAAAAAATGAATAAAGATTATAAGTATAATTATTTCCATATTTTAAATTAAAGTACACTTATAAAAATGCTTGTTAGTTTTGCGCTTATTTAAATAAATTGAATT
>JBBMKC010234537.1:0-11282 GCA_037834085.1 Bipalium vagum | reverse complement strand
TTTTCTAAATGGCCTCCTCTAGATGCCTTACATTTTTATAAAAAGATATTTAAAAAATAAAATAGTCAGTTACTTATGAAACACCCTGTATATTATGAATTTTTCCTGTGATTTTGTTTGAGTTCCCCACCATGCAGTAACATAATTATGTAATTAAACCGTCTGTTTTAGATTCTAAATTACTAATTTCACAATTGTTTTAATAGTTATTTATATTACTATCTTTATATGATTTTAAATGATTAATAATCGCCGATTTCTTCGGAAATTATGTCACAATTTTAACAGTACAAATTCGTCGACTGTATATTTTTTAATGTGAAATTTTACACCAAAGAATTGAGTTAGATCCGGAACTTTTTCTTAATAAATTAAATTAAGTCAAAAACAAATTTAATTAATTTTAATGATTATTATTAATATTATTTTATTTATTTTTATATTAATTTATTATTAATTTATTATTAATATATTAATTTATTTTAATAATAATTTAATATTTTACATTTTTATTCATTTATTAATTAATTTATTGGTTCTTTCATATATAATTATTAATAAATTTAAAAGTAGTAAAAAAAGTTAATAAACACAAACAATATCCAACTGAAATCCAATGATTTGTAATTTGAATCTTATTGATAAGTTTCGAAATACTTTTTCAATTTTTTGTCAGTTTTTTGGCTTATTTAATTATTATCCTTATTTTATTTAATTTTTCACTTTCAGCAAATCACAGTGCAGTGATGGTCATTTAAAGAGACATGACAATTAACTTTCATTTTCAACGAATTGATAATGAAAGAGAAATGACCTTTTGATTTTATATCTTAAACATTTGAATATATCTAATAAAAAAACATCAAAATAATAATATTATTATTATTATTATTATTTATTTAATAAGTTCTCTTCAGTCGATATGAAATTAACATGTTTATTCAAATTAATCTCCTACCTCAACTCATACGATGATTTAATTCTAATGAAAAATGAATTGGAAAAGAATAAAAATGAGTCTTAGTAAAGTTAAAATGAAAAAAATAAAGTTTTAAATCAAAAAGACTTGAGCCCTCAGAAGCGGAAACAATTTAAAATTAAGTCAATGGTGACAAGGGTGTCGGAAACACGACCAGAAAACTAAGGGTGAAATAAAATTTATTAAACTATAGGACATAAATAATAAATTGAAAATAGTTTCATCCACCGGGTAAGCACGTGGAAAATGTAAAACCAGTAGAATTATACATTTATACATCAAAATTATTAAATAATAAAATAATTTCTACAGAAATTCCAAGAATAATTTTCTAAATATTTTTTTGACGGAAAACACTTTCAAACTATTTCTCGACCGATACTTTTTAAAGTAATTTCATTAACCTTTAACGTTGGAGACTTGTGCTTGGCATCATTTTCCATGTCCTTGTTGTTGGTCTCATCCTTGGGTTTTGTGGTGTTTATGGGGTCGTTGACGATTTGTTCGAACCCCGTTTTATAGGAGAGGCCGTCATCGTTGGAATTCTCGTCCAACAGTTGGGTTAACCCGTTTTTACACAGACTGGGCTTATTTGTGTAATTATCGATTTCCAGAATTCCCATATTGCCGGCGTATGCTAAGTTCTTGTTCTCCATAATTGCCGGTGTGTTTTGACTCAGTATCTTTATTACCTTGCTCAAAGATTTCGTGTGGGAAAATATGTTTTGTTTGGGCAAAGCAGAACTCTGAAAAACGCGCTTTATAAGACAATATTAAATTTTTGTTGATTAAAAGAAATCGATAAATCCATGTAAAATTTTATTCATTAAATTAATATGAAATTAGCTTCTTTGAACATATCTTCGCCGAACCCAAAACCTTTGGTAAAATCTAATTTTAAAACAATTTTTATTGTATTTTCTGTTAATTGCATTTTACAGAAACACCCATGTCGACTTCTAAGAAAAAGTATAGGCAATATAAAGTCGAATATTTGAAATGCTTTTATTCAGTCATCTACAAACAATATATATTACCCATGTGCCTGATTTTCCAGAAAATTCTCTCAAGTGAACCCATGAAGCTTTCACGATTAGATGCGCATTTGACCAAAATGCATCCTAACAAAAAAGATAAAAGTTTGTCTTCTTTCAAATGCTCAAAGATCAACATTCGAGACGACCAATTTTAGCTGATATGTTTTCAGCAGTATCGAAACAATAAAAGGATGAATTATTAATACGTGTGTCGTAGAATATATAATTGTTTATTGCTATATCTGGAATCCACACACTATTGGAGAAGATTAAGTACTACAGCTGTGAGTGAGATTCTACGTACTGTACTGCAGAAGACACCATCTGACATCTGAAAATACAGTAAAGAGACGAATCGACAAAATGGCCGAGGATTTAGAAAATTCACTATCTGATTTTTTGAAAACTACTCAGTTTTCTTTACAGTTGGATGAATTTACGTTACCAAATAACGAGTCTTTACTTCTTGCGTACATTAGTTTCATAAAAGATGAAAACAATTGTCAAGAATTCGCAAAAATTTAGAAACTGGTACTAAATGAAAGTCTATTTTTAACGTATTGGAAAATTATTTTAAAGAAAAATATATTCCCCTTAGTAATATTTAACTCGTTGCTACTGATGGTGCCCGGTAATTGTTGGACGATACCACAGATTGATTTCATATCTGAAAAATGCGGTGCCAAATTTAATCTCCGTGCATTATGTGATACACACACAACATTTGATTGCATAAAACCTTAGTGATCACCTTCATCATATATAATTATAAAATCAGGACCAATGCTCTCAATGATAGATTGTTTCGAAATGATGAAATTTTCAATTACTTACTATTGCAAACTGAAATTCGTTGGTTGTCAAAGGATACTTGTCTAACAAGATTTTATAAGCTCTGACTCAGTTATAAAGTTTTTTAAAAACGAAGATCATTTACTAAGAGAAAATTTGTTGAAATTTAAGAATGATATAGTTGACTTAACTGAGTTATATAACAACTTTAATGAAATTAATTTACAGCTTCAAGGGGATAATTTAAATCTAATTAGATCCAAGGCAGCTATTTCTGCTTTAGTGTCAAAACTTTAAAAATATGTTTGTTAATAATATTAAAAGTTTTGATTGATTAAACAAACGGTAATTTCCAATAAAGTACTAAATTGCATTATGTAATGAAAATTTATGTTACAACGCAAAGACTTAACTTCATCGATAAATTTTAGAAAATGTGAGATTTTAAATGTATCGATAGAAAAAAATTTAACATTTAATCAATTTCTTACATCACGAGGTATTTTCTTCGTCTCTCCCAATCCGTTTTTGATCTTTGATGACGGGGTAATTTTATTTAAATTCATTTGTTTGAATGATTTGATAACAGTTGCGGGTTGACCTTGGTAGCTTGCATGACCACCAGTTCCCACGAACACTTGACTGCCGGTAGGTTTTCCGTCGACGTACTGTTGAGTATTGCCCACTTCCGTTTCTTCTGGGTTTGTGTTGATAATCGTTTCCCAATCAAACAAATCGCTGTCATGAACTCTCTTGCGCAACATGCACTCATCGATAATATTTCGAAGCATTGAATAATCTGGAGTGTCAAAGTAAGTGAGACCTTGGATATGTTCCAAAAAAAGTCTGAATTCCGATGGCAAATGTCGTAGCAGAATAGTATGATCAAATGACTGCTTTATTTGACCAACCTGTTGATAGGATAGGTTACCTTTGAAAATAATCAGAAAAACGTCTTTAACAAAAGAAATTCTTCCAAAAACTGTTAAAATCTGGTTACTTAATTACTACAGTCGAACCTTGATTTTGGGAGCAATTTTTAAAAAGGCTCCAAGAAATGAATATTGTAGATTCATTTTCACTAATCTGACTTTATTATTTATAAATCCTTCTTTATTAAGAAATTGTAGTATTTAATTATGAAATTTATTAATTCTTTAATATTAAAATTTTAAATCCTTGGTATATTTTATTCATTTCTTTAAATAAATTTTTCGTTAAAAGGAAATTTAATAAAATCAATATTAATGATGTTAATATTTAAAATATTAACCAATCGACTAATTATCTGACTCCATAAGTCTAAAACTTTATTCAATCGGTAAATGACACAACAAAAATAATCAAAATATTGTAGGTTACAGTTTCACCAAAAAATAACGATATCTCTATATACGCCTGGCAAGGTTTCAGAATGAGCTGAACCCAACTATCACAATACCTAAACTCAACTAATTACCACTGCCAATTACCAAAGTTAACCAATCAATAAGATAGTGAATAAAATAATTTAAATGGATCCAAAAATCCAAAACTCTGAGCTTTGTGTCTACCAAAAGCTGAAATTGAAATACCCGGATTTAATTAATCGAAAGCGTACACTATTCCAACAGGATAATACCAAGCCACACGTAGTTAAGAAGACTAAACGGTATCGAGATCCTGCCACATCTGGCCTACAACCCAGATTTTTTTATAAAACTTTAAATTCCCTTACCTTATTATTAACAACCCTTATTATCTTTGAAAAAACCCTTTTCCAATAAATTATCTTAAGATCTTCTTTGGGGAATTTTTAAGGTTGGCTATGCTCTTATTATTTGTACTATTATTTATTTTTATTATTATTATTATTATTATTATTATTATTATTATTATTATTATTATTATTATAAAAGTTATTCATATCAGGATAAAAACTCTGAAAAAGGTCTTCAAAATATAGTCATTATATAATAATAAATATAATAGTCATTCTGCTAATGTGATAATCAAAGTACAAAGACGAAAATAATGATTGAATTCAGACTTTCGAGATTGTTTGCTCGATTTCCAATATCTGATAAAAAAAAGTTACCAATTATTAGTTCTATAACCACTGAACTAGAACTCAGAAAAGCTACCTGTTCCTTATCCTTTAATTTTCTCCATGGCAACTGACCAGTGACCATCTCAACAAGCATGTAAAACATTGACCACAAATCATCTTGGCGTCCCATTTCTCGGTTCAAATGGGCATTGACAGAAGCATAACGTACCGTTCCCCGGAAACCCGCGATTTGTCTGGGCGTTCGCACCTCATCATCGACATTTAAATATTGCCTGGAAAGCCCAAAATCTAGAATGTAAACTATTCTCGACGTTTGCGGTGTTCTTCCCATCGCAAAATTCGATGGCTTAATATCACGATGTAGAAATCCCACTAGATGGATTATTTCTATGGAATTTAGAATTTGGCGGCTCAGCTTTAACATTGTGGAAACAGTGAAAACACCCCGGGGTGTATTTCTTCTCAACTCTGCCAAGTTTCGACCCTGTTTCGATAATACACTGATCAAAACACAGTTTTCAATAAAAATTAAATATTATTTATGTAAAATGTTTAATTATAATGTGTAATTTTTATTTAATATTGGATTTGTCGAAAATTAATTAGTGTTGTTATGGATAAGTCTCACTATTTTCGTGAAAAAAGAAATCATGCGATACATAAATTAAGAGCATATACTTTGATTTACAGTAAGGAGATTCCTATGACAAGTACACACATGGATCACTTATATTATACACCCATGAGCAATTGTCTTGCTTTAAACAAGGTAAAATGTATTGAGTTTCTATTGATGATCTTGGTCGGTGGAATTGAAATAAGATCCCTTATTTCATTACCGCCACATTTAGAAACATTGATATGATCTTGTATAGATCAATCTCGACACTCATTTCGTAATAACGAAATTTTTAATGAGGACCAGTCAGGGAAGTTAAGGATTTCAGGGATAACTGGAGTAGAATGATAATCCGATTTATAAAAGAAAACAATCACGCAGATTTCAACCGGTTTAAATCTAAACATGAATGACGGTAATTAAAGAGACATACGAAAGAGAAGGTTTACGAAAGTTGTAAACATCTTATATTGCTCGCTGGTATGTTTAAGACAACTACATTAACCTTAAAATACATTATTTAATGAATTTTTAGATTGGCCAATGAAAAATTGTTCAGTTCAATCAAAATCATTATCTATCTACTTATTATTTAATTGTTTTGTTTTATTGAATCAGTTTTTACATAATTTAGCAAAATTTTAAAAATTGTGACAAAACGCGACTTAAAAGTAATTTATTTTTTCTAATTGAAACATGGAAATAGTGCATCTGACAGAGTCAATTTGTTATCAACACTTTCAGAAAGGGTTGTGTAACAGAAAAACATGGTTAATTTAATTTTTAAAAATTCAAATATCCAATCTAAAACAATGAATTACTTGCAGTGACATGACTAAATAATTGAATCTATCATTTCTGCCGCAGCCTATAAAACGACAGGCGTGTTCGCGACCCTGAATCTTTTTCAACACTGCAACTTCCATTTTTAATACTTGTTTCGGTTGTCGCGAAGACTCCAACTTCAAAGCCACTCTGTCTTGTGTTACTTCATCGAATGCTTCGTAAATTTCACCGAATCCACCACCGCCGATTTTTCGAACCACTCTCCATCGATCTTTTACAATATTTCCTGCTTGTAATAAATCAGAAGAATCACTTTCTGAACCCATCCCATCACATTAATAAGCTGTTAACGTTTTAATGGAAAATATTCCTCTAAACTTATAAAAAATAATAATGCAATACAAATTTAAATAATTAAATCTTGTAAAAAAACTAATTCAATTACACACGAAATTATTTTATAATGATAATAGAAAATTACATTAATGAAGATATTAATTTATTAAGTTTTATTTTAAAAAATTTAAATCAACACAAACCGATACGACATTTCAAATTTAAAATATAGATACTTTTAATAATGATTTATTAAAACATTAACTTGCAGAAATATTTTTATAATAGCTTATAATAGTTACAATTAAATATAAAACTATGTTAAGAAAGTAAGGTGACTTATAAATGGGATACTCAGACAAATGTTGAAGTCTAAAAAACTGTTGCTTCTATATTGGCATTAGCACACCTATATTTTTGCCGAATTTCATTTTGATGTCAAATAACAAATAAGTAATAGTTGTTTTTTTATATCAATTAATTGATCTTTTTACGATTTTTTTAATATGTCTATTACAGAACAAAGAAGTATTAAATTTTGTTCACAAAATGAAATCAATACCACACAAAAATTTTAAATGATGCAGACAGCATCTAATTATCAATGCTTATCCAGAAAAAATATTTTTATTCAAAGAAAAATATATATATTCAAATTCAATTGTTCGGAGGAGGTCGTGAATCCATTGAAGATGTTAGCTCATCCTGTTTTATTATTTTCAAGGTATACGGCTTTTACGTGATGTGATTAGTCAAAGAAGACCAGATTTGTGGTCAGAATATTAAGGGTTTTTACACCACGACAACATCCCTTTTGATTATTATCCATTATGACAAAGATTCAACAAATGTTATTTTGTATATGTTGGGATTTTAAACTGCCTCGACTTATTTGTTTTAATTAATAGAGTTCACCAACTTCTCAGAAAGAAGTGAATTTAATAGCAGAGATTGAGAAAACTAGAACAACACTTTTGTTTAAAAATATGTATTTGATTTATCAAAATTTACACACAACTTTTTTTTACAACAATAGCACACCTTTTATTATATTATTATTATATTTATTTAGAAAAATTATTTTCTCTCTTGATTGTCGAAAAATCGAATAGTTCCTCTATTAGAATCAAAAGTTTTACTCTAAAACCTAGAAGTTAGTAGAGTAGGGTGTATAAGAAAACAGAAAAGAGAAATTGGAAAATTAGTAAAAGAATCGACAATGAAAAGATTTCTTTAATTGCCGAGGTGTTAAATAAATTTTTATTTAATTATTAATTTTTATTTTTATTCTTTTTTTTTGATTTGTGGTTTTAATTCGTCTTTTAATTTATCATTTTTTTTAACTTTACGAAAGGTTTGTTACCGTATTTTTTAGCGTATCCTCTGGACAAAAATTTTGTCTGATTTACGACTGAAAACCGGGTTTTATATAGTCCTGTTTCCAGCCTTTGATATTCGTGATTGGCTTAATTTTTATTTACCAATTTTATCACAATCTTTCTATCATTGCTAGCGCTTGCTTGCGAATATTTATTTTAGGTAAATATATTTTATCTTTATTTATTTTTGGTAAATATGCCAAATAAGTCTATTTTCTATATTATTTGACGAATGTTTAGTTTAGGCAAATTTATTTTTGATAATTATGTCATTTTCCGAATTATTAATATTTTATGAGCTTAATTATTAATTAAGAATAAAAAAATATTATTATTTTATTTATTTATTATTAAATAATTATTTATTAAATAAATATTTATTATTAAATGTTTCATAAAATGCTATCATAAAAGATGATTACACAGATTTATTACATATCATAAAACGGTTTATAAAAGATTACTAAATATATATATTTCATGCACATTGTCATTAGATCACAAAAAGGTTTATAATAAATTAATCAATTGTTATTATATCGGCCTCCTTGTCGTGTTTGTCGTCTGATTTGTTGTTGGGCTTACTGTCGGATATTGTCGGTGATGTTGACATTGTTGTTGTTGAATTGTTGTTGGGTTTAATGGATCCCTTCATATACACCATTTTATCCAGATATGTCAGCTGGAGACTTTTTTCTACTTAATAGATTAAAAAACCACTTCGAAGAACCAGATTTGATTCGTTTGAATCAACAAAACAAAAATAGAAAGACGAACTTATCAACATTCTGAAAAGTGCTTTCTAAATTGGATTAAACCTTGGCGCATGTGTGTGGCGATGGGAGGCGTACTTTGAAGGAGACAAAATAAATTTTGGTGGTTAAATAAATATTGTTTTAATTTGAAAGTCACCTTAGTTTTTGAACATTGAACTTAAATAATTATTATTAAGGATAGGACTTTTATGACCTAAAAATAACATTATATCAGATATAACCGTATAAATATTAAAATATGACCTAAAATTTTTTTATGACTTAAACAAACTTTTAATGCCCAAAAAGTTTGTTTAAGTAGTTCCATAATAAATTACGAAAATCCAAAAATTAATAAACTCCATAACTAAAACTATTTCTTACAAGGGTACAGAATTATTGATATACACAACAAGAACCATCCTGAGATTTTCAAAAGCAAACGATTAAAGATTAGCTGTCATTAGTTTTTTGTATTTAGAAAGATCTTTCCACATCAACTGAAGTTAGAGAGACATATTTAAAGAAACATACATCAGTTGGTGATAAAGATTCTTTTCCTGAATTCTGCTTTGAAATTCGTTCTGATAATATATCATCTACCTTTCTTATTTTAGTAAAACCGACATTTTTCTCAGGTACATTTTGAAACTTTGAATAAAATCCAAGGGAAGATTTAAGTCCATCATATGCAAGGCTAATAAGATGTGAGATGTTGCAATTGACTCTCGCCTTTTTTTGACTATGTTATGCTCTTAGCCAAGGAATTAAAATTTCCCACGATATAAGCTAAATTTATTGGTACACCAATATCCTTAAATGAATCTTGAGCCATTCTCACACAAACTGAATCATCGTAGTCTAATTTTTCAATAATATTCGATAAAATATGAAAATTTTCATAATAATAGAAGTCGGTATTCAACCATGTTCTCAATCGTGTTAATACCGGCCTTGGGGGTAGTCCTAAATCTGGTGCAATCTGTCTGAACAACTCCACTCGGTATGGTGCCTTCAAAAATACTTTTTTGGCTCTGCTGATTAAAAAATCAATCTTTGGATAACATTTTCCTCAGCTACGCGTTGCTATCCATAGGCGAGACATGTAATATGTATTATTTTAGTGTACAAGCAACACGACTGGTGACATCTATTGATATCCAAATTTTCTTACCACTGACTACATCACTTATTCCATCTATTGTTTTATCATAATAAATTTTGACATAAATCTTTCTTAGAGTAGATTCAGAATTAACACATTTGCTTGTGTAATTTTCTAAAAATGCTTGAAATTTTAAATCATTCAGCGTACTTAATGAAATATTTGCAGACAGAAATGCATCGCATAAATCCAAAGAAAATTTACATAAAATTTCATTTTGAACCGTTGAAAGTTTTATTAAAGATTGTTTCTTACCTTCTAATCTTGATTTTCAGACAATTGATCGGTTTTTGATTTTTTAAAGTAGTATTGATTTGAGTTGGGTGTGATTTTTGCTGGTTCGTGTGAGTAGTTTTTCATTATAATAAAGTTTTACTGTGATTTTTTTTTATTCAGTTAGAGACCAGGCAAAGTTTTATTGTGAGGATTTTGATTCGAGTTAAGTTTAACCGAATTACGAGCACAACATTATAATAGTGAGGAGTAACTGGTTACTTTGTTAAAGTATAATAGTAACACTATTAAAACTAAATTTATTTATTAAAATTATGACTTAAACGTTAAATTTATGAAGTAAAAGTAAAAAAATTTATGACTTAAAAATTAAAATAACTTTAAAAATAAAATATGACTAACATAAAAATGGAGAAATGTGACATCAAAAAAAATTATGACATGTCATAAAAATCCTAGCCTTAATTTTTATAATTAATGGTATCTTTATTTTTGTTTCTAATATTTTTTTAAGACCAATGTAATGATTGACAGAAGTACCCAGAAATCAATTTTTTAATTATATAATTTTAAAATAAAATCCAGTAACTTTCAAAAGTGGAAAGAGATCTATGTGTTTCTTAATGATTATCATTATAAGATGACTCTGACTTGATCTTATAAACGATTATGGTAGATATCGATATTTTGTGATCATATATTTCATATACAAAAAGTGAAAATAAAATAAATGGTTTTATGTTCATTTGAAAGAAGATCACCTTACTAAACCGTCTTCAAGTTCTGCCAAACTACATGAAGATCATTCAGAAATATCACATTAAAAGTATAAATACTATTGAATAGTAAAATATTCAAGGTAATAACTTAGAAATATATAAAGATTAATTTCCCTAGCGAACTCAATTAAGTTCACTTAGCACTATTGTTTCTAAGTCAATAAGAAATATTAAACTATTATTATTTATTTTTTAAGTAAGAATTATTTTCTCCTGTTACGCAAAAATCATATGACGTATAATGAAAGATTATATTGCTTCTCTGTGAACTAATTGAGGAATACCTTTATTAATATATATATACAGGGTGCGTGCGATATTTTCGGAAATAAAATGAAAGAAGAAAAACAAGTATAGCTTTTTTATTTTTT
>JBBMKC010234526.1:0-11283 GCA_037834085.1 Bipalium vagum | reverse complement strand
TCATATTATTTTTTAATATGAACATTTGAAAAAATTGGAACGCTCGTGTTCATATTGAACAGGGTTGACTGTATTATGTTAACAAATATGTATTTTCCTTTCTAAATTATTATTCAATTAATTAATTAAATTGTTTAAATATATCAAAATCATTAGGAGTTTTTCTTACTATTTTATAAAATTCAACACTTAAATATTTTTCAAAAATTTTAAGTAATTATTCACAGATAGTATACCATTAATTTCCTGATACTGTCAGCTATCGTAGTTCTCTTACATTTTGACATTCTAAAGATCTATAATACTAACAATGTATTAAAAAATGTAATTAAGAAAATACTGTTTCTTATATTTAATATTTCAAATTAATTGCAAAGATACAACTCGTAAAACAAAAATTTGTTATTAACGCTGAAAAGTTTCTTTTTTAATTTTAAGCACTTGATAATGATATTAAAACCCTGTATATCATATAACAATCTGGACAATTATGTTTTGATATGTTGTATTGTTGCTTTAAGACTAAGTTATTAATTTTTTTTCTCTATTTTTTCATTTGCACACTTAATATTGTTTGCAGCACATATTTTTATTACAGCCATTCCATAGAAAATTTGTTTTGTTAATTTTAAAAAGAATTACAAAATTTTCCTATTTAAATTATTTACATGATACAAGTTTAATGGAGCTCAACTATTATTAATATTGATAAGGGATCCTCTTGAATAATTTTTAAAGTTAAAAAAAAGTTAAATAAAAAGTTAATGCTTCTTTAGCATGTCAAGATTCTGGCTCAGAATAGTACTTGTTGAAATTAGACAATTCTCAAAGTCGTTTGTGTTTTGTACATTGTTTTTACCAAATTGTGAACTAACATTATCCATTTGATTGAAAATGTTCTGATACCAGTTTGAAAACTGCACTTACTATACGTTAAACTATTAGCTGCAATTAGTCAATTGTCTTTCTTTTTTCCAAAAATGGCTTAAGTAATTAGCTTTCGTCATGAGAGGCTTTATTCTATATTTTGGATATGATATGGGACACAGTAAGGTTAATAAAAGCCATCGAAAATTAATATTCACTGATGACGAGATACCAATGCTAGTCGATAAAAAGTTAAGAGTAATTTTAGTTTACTTGAGCCATGTTGGTCGCTCTTTCTGCCATATAGGAACAAAAGTTGTCTCGCTTTATCCATGTCTCCACAGTCTGAATGATGGAAAACATCAAACTAACTGTTATGCAGGTGATGGAGCATTTTTCCAGTCTTTCAACACTGTTGAGTGGATTACGACCATGTCGAGAAAAAGCCAATGAGGTTCAATTTGTTGCAGTGGTATTTAAGGGGTATTTTGAAGAAAAAGCGCAAGATACAAAGACAAGACTTGTTTCACTGATTTATTGAAAAAGTTATTTTGAAAACGACAAAAGTAATATCATACCGAACGTCCCATAGTAATTCTAGTTCAATTTTTTACTTTATCATTCTATTCAACTTTATATTTTTGTACTCCACCAAAGTAATCCATAAATTTGGTTTTTGAAGTTTTTAGGATAATTAATTGACACGGTTCTTGAACTCCGTAAATTGATCGAAAATGTTACGGTTCTCTGTTCCAGTAATAGATGAAAAGTATTACAATTTTTATTATAATAACTTGATTGAAGTAAACGGCACCAACAATAAAATAGATTTCGATTATCTTTTGAAAAAGTATTACGATTTTTGATTATGTTTAGTAAAAGATTAAATTTTTTATAAATAAAATCGAATCATGGAAAAAATTGATAATTAAAGAAAAATTAAAATTGAAAAGTTTAAAAACTAACAATTTTTATCAATCATTTATAAGACAAACTTTTATTAACAATCATTATTTGCCTTTATATGTATAACGAGTCTCTTTAAAAAATAATTTATAGATAATGAACTTTTCCCTTCATTTTTTGTTATGTAACGATAAGGAAGTGATTGGTAATTTGATTTTTTTATAGACTAGACATACTACGATGTTCAAAAAGTAAGGTAACTTATAAATCGGAAGCTCAGACAAATGTTGGAGCCCAAAAAACTTTATTTCCAATATGCCACAACATTCGCCTATATATTTACCGAATTTCATTTTGATAAGCTAAATAACAAATAAGTAGCAGTTGTTTATTTACATCAATTAATTTATCTTTTTACTATTTTTTAAAATGTCTATTACAGAGCATAAACGTTTTCAAAACTTTTTAAATGACATTGACATCATTTGGTGATCAATACTTATCCAGACAAAAAATATTTAAGTGGTACAAGTTGTTCGGAGAAGGTCGTTAATCCAAAGAAGATGAAACTCGTCCTGATCGTCTATCAACATCGATAACAAAAGGAAATGTGCAAATAATTAATGACAAAGTTAGAGCAAATTGTCATTTCACAGTACAAGAACTTTCAGATGATGTATGCATATCCATAGGTTCCGTGGATGCAATTTTTAGTTACGTATTGTGACTAAAACATTTGTCAGCTAAACTGGTACCAAGATCATTGGACCTTTTGCAAAAACAACATCTTGTTGATGTTAGTAAAGAGATGCTGGAGTAAGTAGAAAATGATCTAACATTCATCAAGAATATTATTACTGGTGACGAGACATGGGTTTACTAGTTTGATATGCTAATAAAGCAACAGTTCAGTACATGGTGAACTCCGGATGAAGTAAGATCTAAAAGAATTCGAAAAGGCAATTAAAAACAAGACTCAGTTTTTATACATTTGTGGTATAGTTCATCATGAATTTCTTGTAGAATATTGTGTCGTGGATAAAGAGTAATATTTACATGTTATGTGTCGCTTACGTGTGGCGATTCGTGAAAAAAGACCAGATTTATTTGCAGAAAATTCATTGGTTTTACACCACGACAACACACCTTCTCATAACAAATTCAATCGAATAAAGAAAAGTTACTTTTGTATTAGATTAAATGATGGTGCATGTGTATCGCAGCCGGGAGGAGAGTACTTTGAAGGAAACAAAATAAATTTTGGTGATTAAATAAATATTTTATTTATTGACAGTCACCTTACTTTTTGAACATAGTTCATATCAAAAATAATAGAAATGGGAAGTTTTCAATATCAAAAGAGTGTTAATTTGAAATGAAAATAAGAGAGTACCAGAAGAAATATCTTTAACATGCTTGAGCGGAGAAATTAATCAGATATATGACACCAAAGACAATTTCGGAATCAACGGAATTCGTAACTAGGTTTTCACAATCTCTACTAGGAAAAACTAAGAGACACTTCAGAATTGGAAAACAATTCTTGTAAAACTTTAACAAATAAAGAGAGATCGGGACAAATTCGAAGGAACGTTTGAATATTTAGAAGAATTTTGAGAAGTTATTGTCACAGAGAACTAAGATAGAAAATTTGAAAGTAATGTGGAGAAGATACGGCTTTTTCAAAAAAGATGTACATATGAGTTTCATTAAGAATTAATAAATAGTTATTGATATTTAATTACAGTAAAACCTCATTAATTTGACACGCACTGGACACAAAAGTTCGTAATGAATTTTCTGAGCTTTGAATTACCGAGTTTATTATTATATATAATTGTCTGCTGGAACTTACAACCGTTTTTGAATTAACGAAGTTTCACTGTATATCATAATTAGATTAATTTTAATTATTAGTTTGTGTAGTTTGGCCTTTTTTCAAATAAATGTTTAAAAAAAACATCTTTCTTTTGAGAGTTGAGCTCCATTATTGTTGACCATGAAATGTCCAATTACATATTAAATTGAAAACACTATGAGACAAATAAGAACATTTTTATTCAATTAAAATTGTCATTATTGTATTCAACACATTTTCTCTAACGACTTACCAGATTTCGCCAAAAAAGCTTATTAAACAGGAATATTCCAGAGTAACTATTCAGAACATCACAACATCGATCACACTCAGAATATTTTGGATTACTCGTCAAATTGCCGTCATTTTCAGATTGGTTGCAGTTGTCTCTTTATAAAAAGCTGAAATTCCTCATTAAAAGTTTCGTACATACTGAACAAATACAGAATCTCACAACTTATTTTAAATGCTCTTAATGGACTCAGTACTAATAGTGAAAGCAAATAAATGGTATCTGAGTTGTCGAAATATAAGATATACATTCAAATCCAAAAATTGTGAACTAGAAAAATCAAAGTAGTTAATGCAATGTTTGCTGGTAGGAAATAAAGCGTTAAAGTTAACTTTAAAAAGAAGTAAATTAAACATATATTTTTAAAAATACCTTTCTTAAAACATGATGAGAGATATAATATGAACAAATTTTCAAATAATTAAAACAAGTGTTTCTAGGATAGTTTCCAAAGTTCAAGGAAAAATAAAACAAAAAGTTTATTAAAAACTCTTTAGAAGTGATTTTATCACTTTCTTGTGTTCTTTAGTGCGGTACTTAGATTGTTCACTATTAAACTTTTTATCTTCTTCCAGTTAGTTCAGCACTGCGGTCATTGCAGAAAACCGTTAGCATAGTTTTTATTACAGAAGAACTGGACAAACCTTTTATGGGAGAGTTTTCATTTCTTTTGCATCACTACTTTGATTGTTCTTTTGTCTGTGTCATTTTAAAAGAAATCTAGATTTTATCAACTGAAATCAGATTCTCCCAAAATTAAAATTATCTATCTGCACATTTGTACTCTTAGCTCTTTTTTGAGCTATTAATAGACAAAGCACCTATCTAGATGTTAGTTTTTTCATCCAAAGTCTGAGTCAAAAATTTATGCACTTGCTTCACACTGGTACCTATCAATTTGAAAAGCTCCATACAGTAATATTTTTGTTGACTTTAGCAATATCTAAAAGTGTTTATCATTAATTAATACCTGTCGTTGCCTGCTATTTTTGGAATGGACCTACAAACTTTGATAGTCACTACTGACTCAATCCTTTTATATGCAGATGTCTTTCATACAGCTTCATACATCTTCTAATACAAAGATTACAATTTCTCCTTCTTTCCAGGAAAAAAAGTACAATAGGTTTTTGATTGTTAACAGCGTCTTCCAAACTAAGAAAAACATTGAAAACTTTATTGATTGTATATGACTCAAACAATAATCGATTTCTAGTCTCTTTGTTTCATTTAATTATCTGTTGTTTTGCACTTCGTAAACCCTCAATTTATGATTTAGCATGAAGACTCTTGTTGTCAGCATTAGATAACAAAATTTCTGCAAACTTAAAAAAGTCACAGTATTTAACTTAATATTAATAATTAATTAAAAGTTGAAAAGATTTGGATAATTAAAAGCTAAATAACAAATTTTATTAAGATCAAATTTTGACCACATTCAAATTTACAAATTTCAGTTTCCAATTAATTAAAAAATACTGTTAGGTCAGAATCAAAAGCATTTATGAAGATATTTATTGTGAAAGAAAGTTTATTATTTTCAGAAATTAAAGTATCAACAATAACTTCTATATTAAAAATAAAATTAATAAAATTCTTGATTTGTTCTAATGACTTTATTAATTGTTTATTTACCGTTTCTATGCTTTACATTACTTAATACAATCAAAATTATTGATGGCGTTTTTTTAATTTTTACACATTTAAAAATAATTTTGCATTATTTTTTAAAACGTTCTATTAAAAAATATTTTTAATGTTACTTAAAGGATCCGATAGGTATATAAAGGATCTTAATGATGTGTCTGTGCAATATGCTTCAGAAATAATTAAAGGTGAATTTTTATATATAATATAATTTTACTTATTATCTTCATTAATAAAATAATTAATTTTTAAGGTATAAAGTTTTTATAATTATTACAATGGGTTATATTTCAGATCGGTTATATTTTGCATCACTCATGACCAAACCGAAATCAACTCAAAATACTCATTTTTTTTCCATTGACAATGACTTGATCTATGAAAAGTTCTATCATTTATTTTCATGCTTATCTGATTTTCATTTTCATTTTTTCAGCTTTTACGCAGATTTCGGACCTCTCAATCTTGCTCAGTTGTATCGTTATTGTTGCATATTAAACAAAAAGCTTAAGGTGGTCATTTTATGTAAAATTTAGTTAGATTAGAGTCGTTTTCAGTCTTTCTCTTTGAGTAAAAAAAGAATTGTCCACTTCTCAAGTTTAGACGTGAAGAAAAGGGCAAACGCTGCATTTTTAATCGGAGCGTATCAAGTAATTTATTTTTTTTCAACACTTTGATTACATTCACCATTAAACTTCGTAAATAAATGGTAGCTTTAAATTCGTTTCAACACCGTTTTTCTTCATTTTTGCTAAGCCTTGACAATTTAACTCAATTTCGATTGGTGATGTGAGTATGTTTCGAACACTGACTCTGTTTTATTTACTCCTCAATAGTGATTTTTTCCATTTTTCGAAGAAAAAACAAAATTATTATTGATTTCGTATTTCATAAATAACTTTGAAAGCTAGTTTAAAAAATATCAGTAAGTCCATCATACATAACTTTTCCCAGATTCAAAATGGTTTTGTCAAACCAAACGAATCCAGTGGTGATATTCGCGAAAAAAACTTCAAATAATTAATGGTCAGTCGAAAAAATCAGTTCCAAATGGTTCTGGCCAGTATTGATTGATAATATAAAAAATTCGAATAATCAATAAATATAATGTCAAATTCACTATAATAACTTGGAGATTTAACTAATTGTTATTTGATTATTACCATAACAAAGAAACAAAAGTAATGAATGAGTATTATATTAATAATATCAGTAACATATTTCGAAAATTTCAATATTAACTGCCTAAAAGTCGATATCATCACAGATGAGCAGTAACATTTGAATTACCCACTATTTCAGCAGTTAATCTCGGTAGAAATGACAAGTCCATTTTCATTGACTAAACGGTTATCTATGAAGATTTCAGAAAATCTGTTTCTGTTTCAAACTTCACGAGATTTTCTCTAACCCTGAAAGCTTTCGTCAATTCAAATTTAATCGATAATTGAAATAATAATAAGTCTTCTGTATCTTCAGTAACTTGTCAATAATTATGGACCTTTTCCAGAGGAAGAAAATGTGATTATTTTGGTCCGTTTTTCTCATCTCAAATAGAATTTTTTAATGGGAAATTATATCCTCATCCTTACTATGATAAAGAATTCCTTCAAAATGAATGTAATATGAATAACTAAAAGGAGATTTGTAAAATTTTACTGTTTGATAAATTTAAATTTTTAGATTTTTTCATATTCATTATTACCATCTATTTGATTGTAAATCATGAAAGATATTTTTTATTAATTTCTTAAAATCAAACGAATAATCGGAATATTTAAAATTTAGTAAACCATGGGATTGATTATAAATTTTAGCTTTTAGATTTTTTATAAATTTTTAAATTTATTAAATTTTATAATAATTAATACATAATATTTAAGACAAAAAATTCTTCTAATTAAATTTGTAAATAGTTATTATTTTTAAAAAATGCATATATGACTAAACCATTGCAATATAAAAGAGTTTAAAATTAAAAATTCCTATGGTCTGATTATCTTTCTTATTCATAAACTTGTATTGTAGTCCCTGATAGAATTTTATTTGTATGAAAATTAATAATTTATGTTTAATAATAAAATGCATATATTATTTTAACAGAAACCTATTAATCTTTAATATTATTTTACTGCATATTTATCCAATTGTTATTAAATCTATAAAAGAATTGTATCGGGCTGTTTTAAGAAAATTATTTTTTCTCGAAGAACACTTTTTAATTGGCATTTTGTAATGATCTCTGTTGTTTTTTCTAATGAAATTGTATATGTATTTTTCAAATAACGGATTGTTTTTTCTTTTGATTAATTAATAAAAAGAATTTTTATTTTACAACTTTTTATTTAAACTTCAAAACCGTACTGTGTGGAGCTCATTTTTTAGGAAATTTTTCGATGGATCTAAAAAACCGACAAATAACTTCGATCTCCGATAAAATCTACTTTTTCAGAACTGGAACCAGTCTTTGATCTTTGACATTTTCCTCTCTCTCTCACTCTCAAATGATTTTTCCTAATGGATTAAACTGTTTCACTGAAAACATAAAACGATGAATGTGTTTTCAATATCAAACATAATTCATTGTTCTTCGATTTTATATTCATTCTTTGAATGGAAAATCGAAATGGAAATAAAAATGAATATTGTTTTGAATTATTTAATCAATTTTCAATTAAATCATTCTCAATGAGTGAGCCAAGAAAATATCTTTCAATTGAATTTTTTTAGGTAATCTATTTAAAACGGACTCCCGACGAAGCATATCAGCCGCTGATAGCGGGAAACAATCCACCGTATCTTCCTTTTCGGTAAATTTCTTTACCAGTTACCAATCGATAGAAGCCTTCCAATTTTAATTATTATTTCAGAGATGCATCGTTCGGCCCGTCAACTTATAATCTGACGCTGTTGGACTGTTTGTTTTCCATTGATAAAGTGAGTGTTCATCATCTTTGATTGTCATTCAGTTCAGTTATTATTTTATTAATTAATTTTCAATACTTGTCAAATGTCACCGTTGTTGACTTATCAAAACTGGTCTACTATTTGCTTTCCATTTGGCATTATAAGTTAATGTGTACTTTGATATTCACTGACATTATTTTGCTGCTTTTCAAAAATGTGATGGGGAGGTTTTGCTTATAGGACGGACTAGGTTTTATGGAAATTAGTGGGTTTTTAGGTTAATTTATATCATTTAATTTTTTTATCACTTATTGAAACAAATCAATATAAAGTGAAATGATTTGATACATTCCCATATTACATTCAAGAATAACTTCGAATAACCATTCGACCAAGACTCTTCCATTAAGGACATCGATGGAAGTCATTCATCATTAAATTTTTTTTCAATCTTTCCATTCTAAAAATAATATCTGAAATTCCTTTTTGTAGTTTTTGAGCTACAGTTATTATTTTTTATTGAAAAATTACAAGAATTTTAAACCAAATAAAGGATGCCTCATATTTAATCTGAGTGTCTAAAAACTGAAATAAATAGAAAACTATAAAAATTTCAGTTTTTTAAAAATAAAACATATTTGTATCATTAAAACAATAAAAAATATAACCATTTATAACCATGGTCATATAATTTTTTCCAAAAGTTTTCAAAAAAATTTTTACCACTTTTACCAATAATATTTTTTGTATTTAAACATTATTACACATTTGTCTTAATGTTATATTATGAGATTAAACATGGGGTATCTTTTAGTTTACAAATGACCGGTTTTTATTGTCAGTAATGGTGTGTGCTGCTAAATCTGAATGTTTCCAGTGAAGTGTTCAATTTAACCCTTGCATTTCGAAACCAGGGTCTTGTTTCGAAGGTCTTTAACATTATTTTTTTTTATAATTAAAATAAACATCTTTATTCTTTGTATTTCTTGTCAATTCTCTGTGACGTTCTTTTCTAGACATTATTTAATTTTTGGATTCATAAACCCTGTCCACAATGATGCGGTTGTAATTGGATTCTGTATTTTGCATAAATATTATTTTGTGATTCTTATTCAGAAAAAATAAAAATACTAATACATGTTTAGGAGGTCTATATTTAACAAATATTTTCTTAGTTATATTAAAAAATTTTATTCTTAATATTTTTTGTGAAATGCATCTTCTTGGTGTGCTTAGTTTCGTAATGACGTTTATGAATATCCGGACACGTTTAATTCAAACTCTTCTACTACACGAAAACTGTTTAGAACTATGTCAATCCTATATCTTTTTTAATTTACATTTCACTATTTTCAAGAGTTTTTTATCACCTAATTCTTTATAATGAGTCCAATATGTTGTGATATTGAAGCCGGTTTTTAATTGCGCATTTACATGATACATATTAAAAATGGATATGGTGAATTTTGATTTTCTTCAATTTTATGTCTGATTTTCTCATGGTTTTAGAAAATCTTTGTTATATTATAGACATTTAAATTATGGACTTACCAAACTTACCTTACTTTCCTTCTTGCCCTTTGAATATCCGTGTGTCAAATTAATACTTCATCACTGTGATAATTCTTATGAATTATTTTATTAATAAATTCTGAAATAAATCATTGAATTCTACAGTGCAAATTACCATCTTGTTTAAGAAAAATATATGGTTCACACATGGGGTACGGACTCTATAAATTTCACTTTCAAAATATTAAAAATCTATCATTTTTTCATTTTGAACATTTTTGAATATTCTTTTTTTTAACTCTCAAAGGATTTGATATCCATTTTTGTATCCAAAACAGGAGTTTTATACAGATGTTATTTCTCTATCATCATTTTATGAATTAAATTATTAATTAATACAAATTTTTCTTACACATTCATGTTTCCGATTCTCTGTTAATTTTCTCATTTTTCAAAATAATTTTCTGTTTCCTGTTTCACTTCCTCAATTGAATTGAATCTCTTGGCAGAAAGAAATCTTTTGAAATTTGGAAATAAAGAAATCACTGGGTGCCAAATCCGGAGAATGTGGAGGGTGAGATATCAATCTAAAACCTAATTCTTCTAATTTTGCTAGAGCAACAAGTGATGTGTAAGAGGGTGCGTTGTCATGATGAAACAGCAATTCTTTATTCGTGAAATGTGATCGATTTCTCTTCAGTTCATTCTTCAAAAGATCACGCAACGCTGGATAATAATATCCTGTGACAGTTTTCTCAAGATATTCTATGAGTATTATACTCTGTGAATCTCAGAAAATCGTAACCATAATCTTTTTTGTAATTTTACATGTATTTTACGGCATACACTCTCTTTTGAAATGTCCATAACCTCAGCAATTCGACAAATCTTCACTTTTAAATCTACCATTATCATTTTGTGTACAATACCCGCGAAAAGTTTAGGAACAC
This sequence comes from Bipalium vagum, assembly GCA_037834085.1. Taxonomy (NCBI): domain Eukaryota; kingdom Metazoa; phylum Platyhelminthes; order Tricladida; family Geoplanidae; genus Bipalium; species Bipalium vagum. The sequence continues at coordinate 344 of JBBMKC010234526.1, read as the reverse complement.
CTATAGAAAACAAAGAAAATTAAAACAAGTACATATTTCATAACATTTTTTTAAAAAAATAAGATTAATTATACAAATAGGTCCTGTAATTAATATTTACAAGAATAACCTTTGTTTTTAATCACAGATTTTATCCGATTAGGCAGTGAACTAACTAAACGTTGACACTGTTCTTTGTTTATTTGATTTGTCCAAATTTCATTATTTTTCTCTTTCAACTCAGCACGAGTTGTTATACTTCCTCCTTCAACCTTTTTTTTAATGATATTCCATAGGTTTTCTATGGGATTAAGATCAGGCGACTGTGGTGGCCAGATCAATAGATCAATACCTTGTTCTGAGAG
>JBBMKC010234515.1:0-11285 GCA_037834085.1 Bipalium vagum | reverse complement strand
ATACTTTCTAATAAGGAAAAAGGCAGGTTTTCATCAATCATCAGTTGATAAAGAAGCTTTTCAGGACAATCTTTAGGAATGATTTCATTTCCAACATTTGTTTCTTGTAAAGGATGGAATCCACTTTTATGATTAAGCATTCCATTTTTGTAACCGTTCATTTTAATTAATGTTGCGCATAATTTACATTTGGCACACTGGCAATCAATTTCAACAAAATATTCCCATACCATGCTTCTTTTTCTTCTTGTTATTTTTAATTTTTTTGAAATATCCATATTAATAATAATTTCCAATAATAAATCAATATCTTATTAAGATTCTTATTAATAATTTTCTTAATAATATTAATAAGTTATTATTACCCATCCCTATTGATAATCATATAAAATTTCAAAATATTTGTGCAATATAATTTTATAGTAAACTATTGATTTTTGGTCAGTAGACTGTCAATTTTTACAAAGTATAACAAATTTGCTTATCTGAAATTTTAAGATCCTAAATTTGAATATTTCTATTTTATTTACTAATTAAATAAAGTACTAAACATGTTTTGCAATTTGATTGTCCAATATCGAGCGTTAAATGATAATGATTTTTGATATATAATATAGGATAAAATCGGTATTTTTAGAATCAAAATTTCTTTAATAGGTGTTTAACAGATGATGTAAAATCAGATATTTGTTATGGAGGTAATTTTCAAGATGTATTATCACTAATTGGTGGTTAATTTTAAACTGTCCCCTGTGTAGGCGCAATTTATGAAATAAAACTGACAATTTTGTCTTTGATTAGATTAGACTTAAGTGATCTGGCCAATAGCAACCTCATCATAAGTGAGTTGTACCTGTAGGTAGCACCAACAATAAAAAAAACGTTATTTCTATCTAAAGGCTGCTTCTCGCTTTTCTTTGGTATTTTTTTGAAAATATAATCAATCATTAACGGTATACTTAAGATAAAACTCAATTTCAAATGAATAAAAGCCAAAATCTTACTTGTAAATTTCCCATGTCCGATTCGCTGTGACGCTTAGCATAATCGATTTTCACATTGTTAAGATTTCCACGATGATATTCTTCCAATTCTCTCATTCTTTTTTCGTACTGTTCACGAACCTCCTCTTCGCTTCTGATGGCCGAGAATTTGAGGTCTTCCATTGATTGTCTGCAATTTTCAATTTCTTGAGTCAAGTATGTAATCTGACTCTGAAAAAAATGAAAGATCGTAATTTTTAATAGTTGTTTTCTGACAAAGAGACTGAATTTATTGATTTTTTCATTTGTATCGTCAAAATATTTTCCTTTTTGTTGTATTAACCTTCGTAAAAGAGATATTCAAAAAAATTTTTTGGTTTATTTTATTCACAAAAATAAAAAATTAATAAAAAACATTAAATTATTAAGAATTTATTGGGTTGATTCATAAGTTCGTGTGTTTATAATGAAAATTTTATGCATGTTTTAAAGATAAGAATCTAGCAATCAAACAAATTTTATTCAGAAAAATAAAGATCATTATGTTCAACTGCCTGAATCAAACGATGGGTAAATTGTTCGATTCCACTCCGGTAACATGCTTTATCTTTCGAAAGGAAATATTCACGACATCCATTTTCAACCTGTCGTCCTCTAAGGAAATGAGCCATTGACCAGTAAAGGTGGTAATCGTTGGGTGTTAGTTCTGGACTGATTGCAGGATGTGGTAAAATTTTAATTTCTTCTAATTGAGTAATTTTATTTTGCGTTACTCGCGCAGTATGTGGACGAGCATTATCTGTTGCAGAAGCAGCCGCTTTCTGTTGACTAAAGCAGGATATTTTATGGCTAATTTTTGGTACATGCGATCGAGTTGAGCAAAATATAACTCGGTAGCAATGGTTTGAGCATCTGCAAGTACTTCGAAGTGTATAATCCCCTCAAAGTTCCACCACACGCAAAACATGATCTTTTTTCGAACATATCTTGTTTTGGAACAGTCTTGGGCTTCTGGCCTAGTTCCAATCATTGATTTCTCCTGTTCGGATTATAAAAATATATTTATTTTTCGTCGCACGTGACTATGCGACGTATAAAGCGGTCTTAATTTTGATTATTTAATAATTGACGACAGATATACAAACGGCGTTCAGCTTGACAAATCATGCGGTACTTCAGAAACGCGCTTGTATCGCTTTTTATGTTGAAGTAGATGACGAACCACGGATGGTTGTGATTTTCCGGTTTCAGCTTACAATCTACGCGTACTATTTGATGGATTCATTTCTACGGCTTTGAGAATAGCTTCCGAATCTAGAGTGGTGGGACGTCCATTGCGAGGATAATCATTGAGGTCCATGTCACACGTGTTGAATTTTTTTAAACACTTTTGAGCAATTCTTATGGACACTGATTTGTCACCTTCAACTTCACATATTTTCTTTGCAGGCTCTGAAATTCTGCTTCCAATAATGTTTCAGAAATATACGGATTGCTAATTTATCCATACTTTTTTCGGAATAAATAAATATACACAAACTAGATATAACGCAATATAATTAAAAGTAACTTATGTGTCTCTTTCACAGCTTTCAAATGATGTGCAACTTGTTAATATTTAAAAAATAATATATTTAAAATTCACTTTTAAAGTTTATATAGAAAAAACGCACGAACTTTGAATCAACCCAATATTTAAGCGAAAAAGATTTCCTATGGACTGACGGATTTGTGAACAATTGCGAAATGAAATTAATTATGAAGAACAGAATAGATCTGTAATTGATTGAAAATAAACTTCAACTTTCTCGTTATAAAAAAAAACAAATATTAAAGCTCAACCGAAACAAACAAATAAGAAAGCAGTTTTAACATTAAATTATTATTCTACTTATCATCATTATTATTATTTTATTTACATATTATTATTACCTTTAATTTTGCATTTTCTGCTTGAAGTTCCACAACCTGAGTGGATGAAGGGAAATTGAAATTGACACAGTTGTCCATCTCCCTACGTTGTTCACTACTGTTCTTCAGATAATTATTTTGGATTTTCAACCTCTCAATTTCAACATCTTTGTCTCGCAACTGTTGATATGGAAAAAATAGATTTTCAATGTCCTATCTCCGTTAAAAGTTTCACAAACATACTTGTTTCATCAACAGGTCTGAGGTTTGATGTTTCAAGTCGACTTTGCGAATATTTTTTTCCCTGGCTTCTTTACACATTCTGCCGTCATCGTTAGTGACTTTATTCGATGATTTCTTCATTTCTGATTTCAATCGATTGATAATTATCACTTTTTTATTCAGTTCGCTATTTAGTTCGTCTATTTTCGATTTCAACTCAGTTATCCTTATACTCTTGTCGGATTGATTTTTATTGTCAAATTTCTTCAAGTCCAATTCCAGGTCTCGAATCTTTTCTTCATACTAAATTAGTTATCCGTTTTAATAGTAACAACACTACTATTACTAATATCACAAATAATAATAATAAAATAATATCAGGAATAATTAGTTACCTTAATTATCCTATTAATATATAACTGATTTTCAATTATTTAAATTTTTTACCAATTATAATAAAATATTCATAAAATTTATTCTAATAACTTTAAAATTTGTAGTTTAAAATTATGGATTTCATAAATTACATATTCTGCACTGAATGCTCTTCCAGTTTAGGAACGATTTCAACGTAAAATTGCGACCTAGAACATTTGCGCAATATATCCAGATGCCATTAGTTTGCGTAAATGTCAAAATTGATTTAAAAAGTTTGCAGAAGGTCTAAAACGTTGGTACTACAGCTGACACTGACATACAAATAATAATATACTCAATAATATAAATATTAATAATACTAAATAATTGACATATGATGAGGTCAGATTATTTTGTAATTTTTTCTTGTTTATAGGAAATACATTCGTATACGATATTTTCGCTCAATCATATCAAAAATGTTTATTCCATTTTTAAAACCAATTAAATATAGACATACTATAACAAAAGATTCGCAAGAGATTGACCTTCAAAATGAGTACTAAAACTATCCAAGATATTATAATAAACAAAAAAATAGAATTAATGTTAGCGATATTTCCAATTCAACAACCTAATATATTACCAAAATTCAAAATAATTTATTCCTTGATCCAATAATAAAATAATAATAATATTGACTTGATATTTAACAGATTCAAACTGCTGTTGTAATGATCTCAACGCATTGCTTTCTTTGTTGCAAATGTTACTGTTATCATATTCCAAAGATTTGATTCGTTCTTCCAAGAACTGCAGTGTTCTCTTTTCGGCTACATTAGCCACATTCTTTCCTTTTGCCAATGAGTAAAGATCCTCTTTTAATGTGAATATCTGAACAAAAATACTTCATCAAATTTCCTAAATTCCTTTTCCTTGTTTTGCATTCCAGAACACATTACCTCTTCTTCCAATCGCTTAATTTTAGCTGCATCAGCCAACTTTTCTTTGGCTCGAATATTAGAGCTGATTTTAACTGTGTTTGCCGATTCCAATTGACTTTTCAATTCAGCGATCTCATTGTCCTGGAAATAAAATGTAAACATAACAAAATTCGAATGAATGGGCAAACTACAAAAATAAATTAATCAAAAACCACTTTTAGTTTCATCTTTTTCGCATTTTGATCCAGAATCGCCTGGTTCTCGAGATACCATTTAATTTTTCGTTTCAATTCTTCTACTTCCAGTTTATGAGACTCCCTTAATTTTTCCCGTTCTACTCTCTCCGTTTCCAACTCATTTTTATATTGGATAATTTGTTTCTCCGTTTCAGAAATTGCTTTATCCAACTAATGATTGAAAAAAGAAATTTAGGGTTGCACAAAAAAATCAGATTAACAATGAAACTATCAATCAGAAAATAATGAAGTGTAAAATTAAAAAGAAAATAAATATAGTTTAATAATAATAATAACTTTGTTCTCCGCTTTATTTTTGTCAGCGTCACACAACAAATATCGATTGTTTAAGTCTCGTAGCTCATTCTTTAACTGCCCAATTTCTTGTAGATAGAAATCTTTGCCTTCCAGCCCTCTAGTTGAGGGATCTACAGGAAAGATGTATTTTATATTTTATAAAAATAAATTATAATTATAATAATTTAATAATAAAAATTGTAATCAATAAATTAAGCGATTATCAATGAAAAAGTTTCATATTATAATTAATTCATTAATAATGAAAATAATTAATTTTAAAATGGAATAATATCAATCATTGAGATTTTTATAGTGTTACATATGAAGAGCCTCTGGAAAAAAACAAAAAATTACTGGAAAATCGATTTTCCTTTACGATTTGCTTTAGATTTCTCAATTCTATTTCTTTTGAGTCCAACTCAGCTTTAACAGTCACTAGTTGGGAAATGAGTCGCTCGTTTTCAATAGATTCAACCTTGTCTTCTCCTTTACGGTGCTGAAATAAATTAGAAAATAATTGAAACAATAACAAAAATCCAGAGAACAAAAAAGAAAGAGCTCAAAGAAAAGTTTGTAAAAAAGACAACAGTTTTTTGAAAATGTAATGACCAGGTAAGAAGGTTCGAATTAAAACAGAGATAGAGATAAAGAATAGCACAAAAGAGAAATGTTAAAAATATATTTAATTTCTTTAATAATAAAGTAAACGAATAAACAACTTACAAAGGTAAAAGAAATTTAGTCCTGATGGAATTGAATACCAGAAAAATCAATTTCTCAGACTTACATATTTAATAGAATAATTGATTTCTCATATAAGCAAAAGGAGAGAAAGAGGTTGACAGAAGAAAAGTTTGACAGTTTCAAATAAATATTTTTCCTCAAATGGATAACAGCCTTCAATGGAAAATAAAAATTACCTGTTTTAACGTTTTGATTTCATGGCACAATCTTTCATTGTCTTTTTCATATGCCACTAGGATAGAACTTTGTTCTTTCATTTCTTTCTCTATGCGCACAATGTCTTCCTTGGTTACCGTAGGTCCCAGAGATTTGTTGGTGAAATCTGGCTTTGTCTGTAATTGTTGCTAAAACAGCTCGACAATCAATTGCAAATGTATTAATGTTATTTGAATTATTATATTTTTATTATTTTTGAAATTATTATTATAATATTTGTTATTATTATTGTTATTATTATAGTAATAAGTTATTAATAACATATTTTTACACACCTTTAGTCTAGTTACTTGAGATTCCAGTTGGGATATTTTTGCTTCATAATCTCGTGATGTGGTTTCAATTTGAAGTTTGAAATCTCTGTCATGGAACATCAATTCTGCCTGTAATTTTTTCACCAGTTTTCGTTCTTCCAGCCATTTTTCATGCCACTCGTTTCCTTTCAAACTCACATATGTTGATTTTAAAGCAGAGGTCTTGCTTTGAGTGTCCGAAGCCATATTATCGCTGTCTTCATTACCATAATGCAGATTATGGTGGAAGTTTTCGTTTTGTTCTGCAGGTATGGGACTATTACCATTATAATTTGTTCTGGGTGCCGATTTCGATCTTGATTTTGTTTCTTGATTTCGTTGGGGTTTGACAAATGTTTGATTACTTCTGATTAGTAAGAATAACATCGTTTTTTACCATTCCAATTAAAACATGAGAACTTTTATTATATTTGATTAATTATTAGAAGTTAATATGCAATTATATAAGAGACATCAAAGGTAAAAATACGATATATTATTTATATCGTATATTAAATAATTTCTTTTCATTTCTCTGGGTAATAAAATTGATAAATTAAATAAAAAGTATTAATAATTTCATTCATTGACTTGAAAACTATTATAACTAATAACAACAGTAATAATAATAATAAAATTTTTCTAGAGAATAAATAGAATAATTCCATATTAATATAATAAGTCGCCGCGGATAATATTTATCTAAAGCCACAAATAATATCAACTATATTTCTATTAATTTTCTCCATCAAGGTAGAAGATTGGCTCAATCCAATCCGATTTTATCTTTTCAGGACTCAGTTTTCATTATTTCATGTGATGATCATTTCGAACAAAAAGTAAAATTATTATTAATTTTGAGTATTTATTTCAAAACTGATTCACAATGTTATTGAGGTACGAAGATTTCCAAAGAAAAAGGAAAAATTACATAAAATATTTCCAATGTATCAATTTTTAAAGGAAAACGAATTAAATAACAGTTAAACTAACATTTTGCCAGATGCATTAACGTTCTGGTGGTTAAGTCGTCCTCTGGTAGAAGACGTATTTTGAGACTTCGTTGAGAAAACTGATGAATCCTTTTGTTGTGCTGCCGTCGTAGTTAATATTGCTTTAGTGCCATATCCGCTGCTTTTGACGTGCGAAAAACGAGACGATTTCTGCTTTTCATCACTGTCAACCTTCTTGTTGGTCTTATTTGGAGGCAAAATTGATACTTCGCTGTCCATATTCTTCAAAAATGAAAATAAAATCCAATAAATGACAAAAATCATCTCAACACAAAATGATAATTGGAAAATATCCAGATGAACAAGTCGGACAAATGTCCTCCACAAATTGTAATTGCTTGGAATAACTGAGAAATAAAGATTGGAAGACCGATTCTTTTCAACACGATAGAGAACATAATAATTTAGTTTTGTTATTATCATTTAATGTTCAGACTAATTACATATTAGAAAACATCAAGAGTTTTGACGGACAATAAAGAAAAAAAAATGAATTTACATTTCCAATAAGTTTAATTAGGATTAAATTTTCTGCACAATCATGAGGTCCTGAAATTTTGATTTAAATCTGATCTCAATCGTGACCTTAATAAAGCCTTTAAACAGAATTCCGGTTGATTCGAACTGGATTTATTGGTAACAGATGATTTGTATGAAATAGAATTTACAATGATGATGAAAACGAAATTATTGAACAAACCATTAAAAAATTCATTAATTAATACAGACTACTTGGTCATAATATAAATAAACAGCTTATTTATGAAGTGGAATTGAGTGAAACTTCAGTAATAGCAAAAAAAGTAATAGACATACATCAACTTGGGATAGCTTTCCTTTAGTCCTAGGTCTTGGAGTCGGAGTCGGACTACTTTGGCTTTCAGGTTCTTGAGGATTAATAACTCTTAAGCCGAAACTCTTCGAGTTGATTGTAGATTCCAGATTGAGCTCTGATGGTCCATCATAATGATAAGATTTGTCTGAATTTGAATTTTATTGATAATAATAAAATGGTTAAGAAAGTACCTTCAAGTATATCCTTGACTGTTTCGGACATGAAAACTTTAGTTTCAGGTGTCAGTTCCTCGGAACTTTTGTTGATATATTTTTCATACTGCTTATGGATTGCAGCCAAGTCAGCAGCCGTGGTGTCTCCAATGATCGTGTCCGTGACATTAGTAATTCCCTTCAGAGAAAATAAATAAATCGAGTTTCATTGAAATTAATTCAGCACTTTCTTACCTGTGTATAGTTGTAACTATCTCCTGAAGCTGGATTGATCGAATTTTTGTAATAAGATTCGCTGGTGCGGTTCAAATTATGAACGTCGCCCTCGAATCCTTTGTCATGTGGCACAGCAGCAGTGGTAGTAACTGAAGTTTGATCATTCATTTTTAATCCTATTTTGTCCAATTTAGGCCCATCTAAACTGTCCATTAAGCTCACCTAACATGAAAAAAAATTGTTATATAATCGATATTTGAGAAAATAAATTATGAATTGACGACTTTCAAAGTAAGATAAATAAGAAAGACTAAAATTCAAACAGCCTCAAAGTCGAAATTGAAATTTAGTTTCACTGCTTTTCGGATCGATACTTTAAAATAATATTTTTCGTATTAAAGTAAAAACGAAATTAAGACAGATTTCAGCGTTTATATACAATCAATTTTTCTAAGATTGAAGTTCTCGGAAAGGCGAATTAGACCACGGTCTTTTTCTTAGGCCGCATTTCTAATTCTTTTAAATCATTCCGCTATTTATAGTAGTCAAGTCTTGGATCTCTTGATTTGGATTATAGCAAGGTAGCCATGATTAAGATAGTTGATTGACAATCAACTCGTAGAAGTAGCCTGTCATGTACAAATTTTAAATGAATCAAACTCAATTAAAGGAGAACAATGGGTTGCAGGGGAAAGCTGAAAAATTACTTATTATAAATTGATATCTCACACTGATGTCGACATGATGATTTCTGCAGTGTTTTGAATGTCAGCTTTTCCTGATTCCATTTTGATAGACTCCCAATGAGAATAGGTTCATACAGTCAATGTATTCAATAGAAACTAAACATCCTCTTATATTTTAATGTAAGCTTTTGATTAGATCAAATTCACTAATACGAAGCATTCGAGAATGAAAGGTACGTTTTGAGATAGAGAAACGTCAGTACAAATAAAGCATTTTGTACCGTGTTACCAAAACAGATTTTTTGATAAATTTTATTTTTAAACAAAATTGTGCTTCTCACTTTGATACTCGCCTTCAATTGGGCTGGCGATCGATACCAGTAATCCTCACGACAACGTTGGCCTTAAAAGTCTCTCACTCATTAAAAAATCAACATATTTACAAGAACCTCTTGCAGACCTCAGCTACACTGGTTGAAAAGAAATTATCAACGATAATGTCTTTGATTATGAAAATTGATGTCATTGATTTTTATTTAAAATATCTATAAGGCAAAAGGCTGTCATGTAATGAAGAAAACTTTAAAAACATTAAAAGACAGAGATACAGAAGCTTAATTAACAGCGATTATTCTTATATATTCTAAAATATCATCTTAACATAGGAAAAAAAATTTTAAACAATTAATAAGAATACCAAGAAAAGATACATAAAAAGGATTGATAAACGTTGTAAATGCACCATTTAAGAAATATATGAATACCTTGGACAAAAGATGTTCTTCTTTTTCCGTACGATCTACGGAGTATTGAAACTCGTCGTGGGACTTGTCGATCGGAATCGAAGTGATATTGGATTTCATTGTTTCTATGCCATTGTTTATATTAGCCTGCTGAATTTTCAAGTCCGTCGAATTTATTCCGACGGGTTTTGAACTGTTCGAGCGCTGAAAAATGCAATTAAACCATTCTAAATACCACAAAACATCTTTCATACTTCCATTATCGTGTCTGAGTTTCCTTCAAATGTCATTGGAAAAGCCTGAAAATCAGTATTGAATGGTTCCTCATAATTTTCCAAAGAGGACTGAGATTTATGGAATTCTACGTTTTCATTTTCAAATTCCACCCCAGACATTTTCTCCTTGTTTGGAATATTTGACATATTTCCAAGTGCGGTACGAGAACTTTTTAAGAAACTTTTGCCAGCTCCAATTTGAATACTGCTTGAACTATCATCATCATCCTAATTATTAAGTTATTGAATAAGTGATTATAATTTATTCCAGTTCTTTTTAATTTAATTACATTTTATTTTAACAAAGTTTCATGACTCACATTCCAAAAGTTGTTTATCTTTGATTTTTCACGTTTATTTGCAATATTAGAGTCTATGAAATTGTTAATAGAAGCTTTATTAAAATCTGATGATAGAAGATCTTCAAAATTTTTATCAAAATCTTTTTTAAGAAAATTTTTTGTGAACATATTATCTAAAAGTAATTATGTATATATTTTAATACAACATTTAAAATATTAAAATTTTTAACAAATTAAAAATAGAAATATCATAATATTTTTCAAAAATTATAGTTGCTAATAAATTTTAAAAAATTTAAATTATTGGTTCCGATAAACAATATACAATTTTAAATAATATTATTAAAATTATTTGCAATAAAATTATAGTTTTTTAACTACAAAAAATCTTTTTTTATCTAAAAAGTATTCAATTATTGCAATTTAAATTTTTAAAATAATAGACATTAAACAAAAACTCAAATTATTTTTTTTGTTGTTTATGAATACATCTTAATTAAATGAACAATTAAAAACAACAGATAATTTTAGAATAAAGAATATAAAAGGATCACTAAAGCTAAAAAATAAATCAATTAGATAATTTCTTACCATGGAAATGATGAAAATATTTCAGAAGTAGTGCATACAATGCCGTCCAAATGTTTTGGGCAACCCTGTAAATATCGAAATAACTGTAAATTACGAATTATATTAAAAGTTTTATGATTTGAACTATATATCTATTTAGAAATATGTTTATGTTAGCTTTAAAAATCTTTAAAAATTATTTTAAAAAATTATTGTATAATTATTAAAATAGATTTGTTATGTTAAGGCGTTTTTAAATTTTGATG
>JBBMKC010234504.1:0-11285 GCA_037834085.1 Bipalium vagum | reverse complement strand
TTAAAACGTGATTTGGAGAAAGCCTGGAAAGAAATTAGCGAAGAAACAGTGCGTGCCGCGATAGATCAGTTTCCGAGACGTTTACGAGCCTCCATCAAATCTAAAGGAGAAATATTCGAAAATGAATTTGAATAATTTGTAGCAATTTGTAGCTTTTTTATGTAATTATAATAAAACCTTTTTGTTTTTGATGAATGTTCGTCTTTAAATAATCGTTTACAAAGTCCAAGGACTTTATGCGCACCCTGTACTAATCAAGAATATTGACCTTCGACTGAGTAGTCGTCTGATCAGTATAAAGGCATTGGAGAACTCAATAAATTGCCAAAGTTATTAAGGTTTTTCTTACGTTGAAGAAGCTATTACTTTGTAGAAACTCTCAGAAAAATTTTCATCATCGGAAGAAACTTTTAAAATTGGTTTTTATTATGCCTATTATTTTTATCCCTAACCACTGGCCCAGCTCTGTTTGTACATTTATGAGTGTACTGGATCGGGCTCATAAAACGACGATAGGATCCATCATTTTCTAAAGCGGTGAAATTTTTATACTTTTTTACTTTCCTTTACTTTTAAATACTTAAAAATTCATTTAATTCATTGATTATATTTGACTTGATTTAGCGTTTTCATTTGCTTTGATTACATTTTATTTAATCTAATTTATTGATATTTAACTCGATATTATACTTATTGATTGTTGATGGCATTTTGCGATTTGAGATCGATTTGAAGTGCTTTAGTATTTTTAAAATATTCATTCCTGTATCTTTGTGTTATAGAAATACGATTTATTGTGATCGCCCTGATTCAACTATTTTCGAACACCTCGTTGACATAAGTGAAATGGTCAGTGAAACAAGACCTAAGTGTTACGAAAGGTTTTACGGTTATATAAATTTTAATATAGCTGAATCGGTTGAATCTCATGTTGGTAAGACCTTGATTATTTTTTATTTTCCTTATTGCTTTAACTTTGTTTTTTTTAAATTAACAATTTCATTGATATTTACTGACCAAAATTATCTTGTGAGATTTATTTAATTAAAAGAAATACTTTTAGGTAAATCTTAATATTAATTTATTATAATATTATCTTGCCGTCGAGATAGTAATAAAAAAGGAATTGTGTTCCGCCGTATTTATTATAAATAATAATATTATTATAATAAAAGTAATTTTATCTCACCATTGAGATATTAAAAGAAATAAGTTTTGATTAATGGGAATAGCCTTCTAAATGTAGAGATTGGTGGTTGTAGAACAATCTCTGCAACTATACATATAAGACGAAGGCCATCTCCAGAAATTCCTCCAAAACAGAAAAGATTGAGAAATATTTTTTGTTCTCATTTAAGAAGATTATCAGAAAAGATGTATCTTGAAGAGAAGATTGTGAGGAGGAATTTTTACTCGAAGAATAGATTATATTTCGCAAGAAAATTTTATCCGAAGAACAGATTTTGATTTTTATAAGTCATTATTGCCGATTCGTGATAAAATTTAACAATGGGGTCCGTCGAGTTTGAGAATCCCTAGGGGATAGAACAGGAACTAAAGGACGACCCAAGAACCCATTTTCGTTTAGGATAAAAGAGTTCGTATTGTTTTATTTTTTGTTTTAATTTTAATTTTAATATAATTATCTATTATATTCTTATTTTCTTTAATTGACATTCATACATTTGATTCAATTGATATTTGATTGATTTTTTAGTGTTTTAGTGAATTCCAAATATTTATTTTGATTTTCTGTGATTGGTATTGTTGGGTTTGCCAAGGACACATCCCTATAAACCCTTGTAAAAGCATATGTTAGAGACCGCAATAGGATCTACATTAGTGATCATTATTATAAATTAATTATTAAGACCGCAAAAGGGTCAGAATAATAATAATAATAATAATAATAATAATAATAATAATAATAATTAATTGATTATAAAGTACATTAAAACAAAAAAGTTGCAATTAATTATTATTTTTAAGGGATCTAATATTGACAATACCAAACCTAAATTGCCAAGATTGGATCATGGTCACCAAGGAGGGACCGATTTAGAATTATCGATCTAAAAATGGAATCGACATTCCCCATTAATCAAGCTGATCTACGACTGATTAGTCGTCTGAGCAGAATGGTATATAAGGAGTTGGAATCCGCAGTGAATTGCCACAGAAGAGAGATTGAGAATTATTATTTTTGGTTGTCAGAAAAGAGATATTTGGTTTTATTTTGTCGGAAGACCAAAAATTTGTTGCTGTTGTCCGAAGATTTTCAAGGATTTCAAATTGCAAATTCATATTTATGCCCTCTATCCGACAGGAGCTCATGGCGGGTACTGTGCTGTTAGGGGGTTTCTGAGCGGATCGCATTGGGCTCAGCAAACCAACCTTTGGACCTATCGACACAAGTGGTGAGAATATCGTGATTTTGTTGTTTTTTTCTTTTTAAATTAATTGATATTTAATCTTTACTGACATTTACTGATATTTATATTTAATTATTTGATTATTGCCATTTAACTTTTAGTGTGATTGATTTTTCAACAGTATTATTGTAAATTGTTATAATTGTAATAAAGTTTTTCTGTGATTATTTTGATTCACTTGGGGGTCCGAACAGCAATAAGGTTTTATTGTGATGTTTTGATTCAATCTAGTACAGGTTTTTGTAATAGTTTCTATAAAACTAACATGATAGTAACAAAGTTAGGAGTTAGAAGTTTGAGCTTAAATTTACGTATTTTGTTGAGTAAAATAGTGAATACTGGAGAACCTGAATCTTCACCGACAAAAAGAAATATTCATAGTCACAAATCCTCCTGTGGATCTGATGGGGGTGCTTTACATTTCATTTCATAAATAAAAGACTAAATTTTATAATTATAACTTCAAAATTATAAAAATAACAGTTCAGGTACTAAAAATGAAATTCCCAAGCTTACAAAATGTTCATGTAACATTTACATTAATTGGTTATCCTGAAATTTTTCCGTTTACCATTTACCAAAACTCCAAGTAGTATTTGTAAAAATTCTAAACCCCTAAAAACCTGGGTATATTCGCTTGTAGTTCTTCTCTATTTGAGGATCTTGGTCTAATCAAATTCAATAGATTTTTGAAGCATGCGAAAACTTTTTTGATAGGGTTCAAGTCTAGGGAGTAAGCAGGTATAAATAAAATATGAATACACATTTTTATAACCTAAATACCTTAATTTCTGTGCAATGGTGAAATCTAACATTGTTTATTACAACAATAGGATTATTTTTAAAAAATTCTCTTCGGTGAAATTTCTCTAAAAATGACATTAAAACATTTCTATTGTGAGCGCATGAAGAAACTCAAAATTTTCAGTCCCTGAAGGTAAAGTTATTGAACAAAGTAAAAGATTTTTACCTTTGGATTTTGACTAATATGATATGGTTTCTTGATTTGGGAGGAAAAATCCAGATTCACCAAGAAATAATATTGTACGTATTTGCATTCCCAATACGATAGCGCAAAAGGTTTGTCTTTCTAGAATGTAGAAGAAGAACATTTGATTTCATTTTTAAGTTCTTCATTTTTAATCTAGCAGCTTTTGTTTCCCCGCATATCTGTGGAATATAAAGATTTACGGGTAGATTTTCTTTATATCCAGTTTACGTAAGTAAATTATCCTTTCTCATAATTTCAAGAATTTCGGAATGTAAGGCATATTTGTTATTTGTTTTTCTTCCTACTTTTTTATAAAGATTTTCATATATCATATCTCTCTCATGTTCACAATCTTCGATTGCTTGATTTCTTGCAGATCTTTCTTTGATTTGATTTTTGTATATACCTTTTATTTCTTCAAAAAGGTTGTTTTCCACAGAAATTCTTTTCTTTCTTTCATTACATATTACTACTATTTCATTCACTTTTTTTAAAAAATCAGTATTAAAACAATGAAAATTTATGAAATTTAAACTTTTATTTTTGAAATGGACTATTAAAACAATTTGAAACTGTTACTGTAGATTTATAGGGTCACCAAAGAAGAAAGTTGAACAAACAGTTAATTGTTAAATGGCAATATTTTGCAACTGAACAAAATAAAGTGTCTTCTATATGACAATGTCAGACCATATGAGCATTAAGATCGAAGGGAATTTTGATGGACTTTTACCATCTTTTACCATTAACACAATCATTTTCTAATAATAATTTTATCTTTCAACAAGATAACGCCCCTATGCACGTGTTACGCTATTATTTTACTATGAACGTTATCCGAACACTTAGCTCGCAAAGTTTACTGACCTCTTCACTTTTGACAATACGTGTACGCAAATGAATGAATGAAAACAAATACGAACAACGCTTTATTACCAAAATAACAATAACAAAAGCCATTTATCAAGTAATCAATAAAAATGTCTTCAATCACGAAATCAAATGTTTCAATAGTCAATCAAATTTCTTGAATAATAATCAATTGAATAATTACATTAAATGTTAATATCAATCAATTAAATATCAATATAAATTAAATGTCAATTAAATTAAAAGAAAAAAACAAAATTGCGATATTCTCACCAATTGTGACGACGACTAATCAGTCGTAGACCAGCTTGATAATGGGGAATGTCAATTCCCTTTTTAGATAGCAAATTATTAAATTGGTCTCTTCTTGCGGTTCGCCATTGTCTTTTTTAGAAAATAATTAATTGCTTCTTTATTATTTTTAATTAAGTTTGTACTTTATAATTAATTATTATTTTTATTATTATTTTACTTCTGACCCTTTTGAGGTCTTAATAATTAATTTATAATAATTATAAATATTCAAGACCCTTTTACATATATAATTTTAACAAAGGTTAACAGGGATGTGTCCTTGGCTAACCAAACACACTTATCAAAATTAACCAAAAAATGGCTACAAAATCATGATATTAATACATTAGATTGACCCCCGCTTAGTCATGATTTAAATCCCATTGAAAACGTTTGGGGAATGCTATCCAGTAGGATCTATGAAAAAGGATAGGTATATGAATGTAAAAATTATCTTCGAAATGCGATTATTTAAGAATGGTAGAACATTGAACGCGGAATCATTCATAAGCTTATTCAAAACATCAAATCTCATATTTATTATTAAATTGTATAAAATTGAAATTATGTTAATAAATATTTTACATTTATCTTTAAAATTTTATTTTATTCTTTGTAAAATTAAATTTATATTAACAAATGCTATTTACCGTCATAACAATTTTGGTCAATTTTTTATAGAAAATTTTGAATTTTTGCTTTAAATCATTAATTTCTAAAAGTTTTCAATGCAATAAGTTTTATTTAATAAATTATGGACTATTTTCCATATTTAAAACAAAAAACTAGCACTTTCGTTTATTATTTAAAGTAGTTCTCCAAGAACTGTATTTCACTGTATTTTCTCTTTATTGATTTCATTATTATTTGAGTTATCACAAGGCGGAATCCCACAGATAAATAAATTTAAGTGGAACTCTGATTATTAAGACCAGTATTATAACTAGAATTAAGAATACATCATTTCCATGTGGAAAAATATAATTTTGATAAAAGAGATTAATTTTAAAAATTAATCGTTAATGTCAAAATTATTTTTTCTATATAATTAATAACATTGATTGACTTTATGTTAATATTATTAAGAATAAACATGAACAAACCTATGCAAACAACCTTCAATATCAATGTGGAAATTGCATACATTTTTATTGCAATCTATGCACATTTTTAATAAACAGATAGACAGGTATTAAACGATATATTAATGAAGTTGATGTCACCTTAAGCATTATGAACAGCGAGATTCACGAAGAAATCAGATTTAAAAAAATAAGTGTTGATATACATATATCTATTAATAAACAAATATCACTCGTCAAAATTAAAAATAAATTTTATCAACTTTGATTTTGCCAACTTAAACCACTGTTTCAATGTTGGTAATTATGGTTCAGTTTTTATAAATACAGTTTTCATTCTATTAAAGAAATTTGACTTAAAAATCAACGATTCACCGGATTTCCTTTCATTAAAAGCTTAAGAAGGTTAAAAAAAAATCATGAATACAAACTATTTGCAATTAACCTTATCAATGATATTTTAAGTTTATGTAACTTTATATTGATGGCTGAAATAATGACCAAAACCGAATTTATGAGATCAATTTTAAGAGTTTTTTCAATAAACAATCAATCAGATTCATATCAAAAACTCGAAGATCGTATTAATTATTATTTTATGTAACTCAAAATAATAAATAAATCTAATTATTTTTTCCTTTCAGAAAGTCGTAAGCATAATTTAATTTAAACTATTAACGAAATAGTATTACTGAAACTTATCATGAAATTGATCAAAATCCTGACATCATCATTATAAATGGCTTTATAGAAAAGGTATCTTTTTTAATGTCTTTGTCAGTAAGTTTATTGATTCGTTTTCGTATATTACCACCTCGCTTATCAAGTCAGTAAGGTAAATTAAGCATAATTAATTCATGAATGTTATTCAGTTTATGATATAAATGCCTTGATAATCATCGGAGTTTGTTCAAAAATTATTGTTAATATGCTTAATAAGCCTTCTAATAAGTAAAAGTTTGATAAATAAAACCCCACGACTTCAGAAAATTTTAAATTCAAAATTAAGCTTCTTGTAGATACAATACGCTGTCTCTATCAATTAATGGTAAATTGAATCATTTTTAATGGAAATTAATTTCCGACTTATTTAACTAAAACTAGAACAAATCATAATATTGTACTCAGAAATTGTACGCTTTTTTATGAATAAAAATACATTCCTTTTTACTGGTCAATTAAATTGATTAATAACTGAAGAACACAGACAAGTCTCTACTCTTACAAACTATAACTAGTTTTTAAAAATACTAAATACGGGGATTACTTCTGTTCAGCACAAATGTAGTCCAGATTTTAAAAACAATTTATAATGGCAAAATTTTGTAGAGACGAATTTAATGCCGTGGTGTAGTGTTACACCGTTTTCATACTCAAGATATATATTTATTATATATAAATCCATTTCTTTCTAATTTTATTGATTTTCATAATATTTCAACTTTTGAAATTCAAATGAACTAATCACAATAACAACTTATTGCAACAAATATTCTAATTAATATGCAAATAATATATTTATTGTTCAAGTATTGATTTTATGAAATATTAAAAACTATTTATTACTAGTCTCGTTCACTTGATTTCCTTTTTTTCAAGCGGTCTTTCATGACTTTTATTAACTCTTCACATCAAAGAATTATTAACTGATATTTAAATCTTTAGTCTCTCAAATAACATTGATATTTTGTGAAGTATGCGCAATTACGAAATACTTTTTACTACCCGATTATAAATTCTGAACACAAAATTAAAACATAAACCTTTCCAAATTAAATTACTGAACAAAAATTCACCGTATCAAACCCTCAATTTATAAAAAATATTTGAAAAAACGCAAATAACAAAACGTTAACGGTTCTTATATTTAAAGTTGTTGTCATGGAAACCGATTTTCATTAATTGATAATCTGCTTTATTTGTCATAATAATATTAATAAAAATCAGCAGAATAAGAGAATGGAAAACAATTTCAAGAACCAATATTTCTTTATATATTGGAATTCAATAGATAACGTTGTTATACAGTTAAATTGTTCCATACTCATTTATATTTATATATATATATATATGGATTGCAGAAATTAAGATAAAATATTCCAAAAAATAATCAATAATCACTTTACAAGAAATACATATATAATTTACAGTGTCACTTGAGATTATAATACAAATAGCTGCACTATTATCATCATCATTTCATTTTCCATAACTTTTTCTTCACATTTGAATGAAAAATTGGGGCATATAAAAATCGAAAATACACTTTCGTCACACTTTATCGATCAAAGACGATTCATCAGTCAATTCGAAGTCGGAATTATTATTTCTCAAAGATTTTATATCACAAGATTCGTCCTCATCGTAATTATAATCGTCAACGAAAGCGTTCTCGTACTTTCGTTTCATGGATGATAACGTTTCCTGGCTACTGTTGCTCTTATCGATCCCATTTATCAGTGATCCACTCACGTCACCGTTCAAAGGAGATTCGTGAACGGTATCATTTTCCTCCCCATCCTCTTCCTCCTCGTGATCGTGCTCGACGATCTCCTCTTCATTGTCATCGACAATGTCTTCGTTTTCGTTGAACTCGTCATCGTTCTCGTTTTCGTCATCAACATCATCATCGTCGTCGTCCTCAGATTCTGTGACGTAATTATTTACTTTGCTTTTGCCGTTGGTTTCAATGATTTCTTCTATTGATTTCTCATCGTAATCCTCGTCTTCGTCATATTCGTCTGCATTTTCGTCCAATTCTTCTTCCGATATTTCCACTTCATTCGGATAAAGATTCATGTCTTTTCCACCAGTATTTGGAGCTTTTCCACTGGCGTGATTGATTATTTCACCTGAATTGTTAGACAATCAATATTTCGTATTTATAACAAATTAATTGATATTGACTGAGAATATTTTAAAAATTGATTTTCAATTATTTGTTTATTAATAAACCGATAAAGAACAACAATCAATATCGTTTTCTGAATAACATACTTTTCAAAATATTAATAAATCAATTATAAAATTGATCAAATCAAACGTACACAACATTTTGAAAACTTTATGAAGTTTTTTTTACCAAAAAAAGCTTAAGACATTTCTAAGTGACATTGAAACAAACCTTCGGTTTCATATTCTTCGTCCTCATCTTCGTCTTCATCAGATTCACTGCCATCTGTTAACTCATAAATATCTTTAGTGTTAGTTTCTGTTCCAAGTTCGACCTCTTCTTCATCTTCATAATCTTCACTTTCATTCAATTCTTCTTCGTTTTTCCTGAATTCATAAAAACGAGTTTGAAAATAAAATCAATCAAAATGCATCCTCTCAACAAACTCACTCATCAAATCCGTCCAAATATTTTAGCGTCGGTACCAGACTGAATATCTCTTTACGATAATTGTCTTCAAATGAAACGTAACAATTGAATAAATCTAAGATTTCCAATTGACTAAAACTCGATAAACATTCAATGTCTTTAACGTTTTTTATTCGGTTATTTGTCAATAGCAACGATGTCAGTTTACTGCATGGCTTCAAATGTTCTAATCCTGTTGATATTTTGTTGTCACTAAGATCCAGCTGAAAACCAAGGCATTAAAAAACAAGTATCCAATATTAATTTTATTGAGGCAACTTTTTCGAGATTTGGAAGTGACGGAAATCCTTTGAGCGTTGTAAGACCAACATTTACCAAAGAAAGCTCTCGCAAATTTACATAAGAACTGTCCAATCCTTCGATTTCGTTTGCTTTAGAATTATCTAAAATCAATTCAGTGATCTGAGAAAATCAATTAATATTTATTTCAAAATCAAAACAAAACTACCTCAGAGGGATCACGATTTCTTAATTCAAGTTGTAATCTCTCACTTAATGTTATCATTCAAAGGAGTTACAACAAATATGGATACAGATCAGTTTATATCAAAAATTATGTCTAACTAAAGAATATAAAGCTTTTACTTTATTTAAACACAATATCATGTGATAAATCATGCATATTTCTAAAAATTAAGTTATATTTTCCTATTTAATTAGAAAAATAAACATTAATTTTAGTATTTTAGTATTTATTTAAATCAATTTAAAATTAATCTTTTAAAAAAATACTATTTGCAGTTTCATATTTTCAGTTTTTTTTAAAGAAACCAATATAAAATGAGAGAAACCTATAAATTAATTATTTTAAATTGACATTAAATATTCTGTTTATGAATATATTTAATATAAATATTTTACTTTTCAATTTTTAAAGTGTTTTGGATAAGATATATGTAAAGTTTACTTGTTAATTTTAGAATTTTAGAGTTTATTTTAAATTGAACTATTAAACGTATTTGTTTATACTTATTTAGTTATATCAGAATTAAATCTCGACACAAAAAATAAAAAACTCGTTTTGTGTCTATTTTACAGATCATTGTAGCACTAATATTTACCTTAATTTCTTTACATTCCATTTTAAAATGCAAATTTCTGGAAAATTAAGAACTTTTATTTTATCCTAAGATTATGAAAATGTAATCAGTAACACTATATATTGTATCTTAAATAATGAACTTTTTGAAATGAAAATATTTGAGTGTAAATTACCTGATTGAAAAAATTACTGCTGGTTAATCTATTTTCTTAAGGTTAATGAGGTTAACATGTAAAAAATGGCGAGGTGAGTGATATATGATGTAGCATTCAAAATAGATTGGACTGTAAACAAAATATTTTGAAAATTGTTTAGTAATTTTAAATTATTAATTGCTATTACTGAATTATATTAGTGTGAAAAATAATATATGGTTAACCACTCATTAATTTTGATTAGTCTCTAAAAAGTTAAGTAAAACAAAAAAATTAGATTAATCTTGAAAATTGTTTATTTAAGATCATCAAATAATTGACCACTTAATATTGAAATCCACATTGTATACATCAAAGGATAAAATTTTTATTAATCCTCTGAAAAAAATTCTGATTTGTATATAGTAGTATAATATCAATAAAGTTACTATTATACTTTAACAAAGTAACATTAGCTCGCCTGTCAGTAACTCCTCACTTTAATAATGTTATGCTCGTAATTCGATAAAGCTCAACTTGAATCAAAACTCCCACAACAAAACGTTATCTGCTGTCTAACTGAATCAAAACTCTAACGATAATACTTTATCTGCACCCTGATTGAATCAAAGCAAATCACAGTAAAACTTTAATCATAATGCAAAATTACTCACACGAACCACCAAAAATCACAATTAACGCAAGAATCAATACTACTCAAAGAGTTAAAACTGATCAACTGTCTGAAAATCAGTTTAATAGAACATTAAAATAACTTATAATTAAGAATAATATTTAATGTAAATGAGGTTCCATGCCGAGACAAAGTTACATAAAGGAATATTAAGGGGAACATTAATCCGACAACGGAGTTAATTATTTTTATTATAATACATCAAAGTCTAGACGCCAAGGCGTGTTATTATTATTGTTAGGATCCTAAGTTGATGGACAAAAGATGTTAAAGGTTGGAGCGTAACTTGTCTTAGGTCTCAACGGTTGAAGGTTGCTTTAGGTTGTGTTCGCTTTTAATTAAATGCACTGAGAAAACGATTTTC
>JBBMKC010234493.1:0-11285 GCA_037834085.1 Bipalium vagum | reverse complement strand
AATGCAATCCCAAATTTAATCCAGTTTTAAGATAATAATAATAAGAATAATAATAATAATAATAATAATAATAATAATAATAATAATAATATAATAACAATGATCATAATTAGCCTCGACGTCGAGGTGGTAAAATAGGAATTGTTCGTCATGGAATTGTTAATTCCTTTTTTCTTGCCATAGAAACAAAGATAGCAATTAGCGGCTATTGGTGGAAATAGCTGTCTCGAAGCGTATGGATTGATGATCGTAGCCCAATCTCTACGGCTATATAACAAAGACGGATATTCCAATTAATTTGTCCCAGAAAACATCGAAAATCAGTGAAGATTTTATTTGTTCACTGAACATCCTATTTGTCTCAATTTCAGTTGTTCCGATGAAGATTCCATTTTTTCGCGAAGATCAGTGGTTACAGGTTTTTAAATGTCTTTTTCCGATGACAACAATGCAAGAGGATTTATCAAGGGGACTCAGCGAGCTTGGGAACTCCTAGACGACATTTTTTTGTGATCACTTCTTTCATCTCTTTCATTATAACAGTAATTGTATTTATTTTTATCATTATTCTTGGTAACATTTTTGGTTATTTGACTTATTGATTATAGAGTGACTTCTCGTTGTGATCATTATATTTAATTGTGATTGGGTATTATTCAATAAAGTTTTATCGTGGAAGTTTTGATTTAGCAGATAAGGTTTGAGAGAAACAAACATAACATTTCTAAAAATGAGGAGTTACGGGTACATGAGCGCACGAACGCACTTTACTTTGTCGAGGTATAATAGTAAGAATAGGAGTCAGATAAAAAATTAATAAATTTCATCATCCTACATCCACCAAAACTTAACAAAATTATCTTCTGTCACAAATCGAGATTTCATATAGAATAGGAAGGTCAGTGTGTCTTCCTATGTAGACCAAAATATCAGCTTGTAAATTGGTCCACAATTGAAGTAGGTTGTTAGATGTAGATTTTTGGCATCGCTTATTAAAAGAATTGAAAAATTCAAGGTCAGTGATGTTTAAATCAGGAAATTGGGGTGGCAAATTCATAACAGTAATTGTTGAATTAAGGTTTTCACAGAAATCATTTTATTTTTTCCACATTGTTTTTATCAACATCTTGACGGGCATTATTCATAAGGGATGGAAACTGTTTGACAATAGTACATTTTATCATGCATCAATTCGGAAAAAGAGTCAGTCATTGTTGAATTAACTTTGCATACTTCACCATTTTTGTGATTTTATGACAATCGCTAAGCTAGGCAATCTGACTGAATTCTTTATATGGAAAAGACCGTAAGACTTTTTACCAAATTTGGTTTCGTGGTTAGTACCATTAAGTTTGGAATATTTGTCTTGTTAATACAGGAACTTTCTTTCTGGAGCTACTGTTACAATACCTTTCGTGATTGAACGAATATAACTGGAACCATTTTTCATCAATATCTATCTATGTGTCCCAAGTGTTATTCCGATGTTTTCGAAACAACTTCAGCCTTTTATCTTTTTGAACATCTGTTATTATAGGGCATATTTTCTTATGGACCAATCTAAGCTGTTCTGCTGCAACAATTCTTTGTACGTTACGACTGGGGATTTGAGTTGCAATTGAATTTTTGGAGATCCTTGGTTCCTATTCAAAGTGCCATGTTCTAAAAACTGATTACGTTTTTTTCTGGCATAGTTTTTGTTGAAATTGAAAGATTGACATCAATTTTCGACCGTAGTACATTTTTGTTTCACCTTTCCCATTTTGACAAAAAACATCTCATAATTCAGTAATAATAAAAATTTTTTATCCTCTGAAAGATTTGAAATTTCTAAATTCAAAAGATTAGCATAAAAATAAACAAAATTAATTTTTTAAAGCAACCCATTCACGTAAAAAATAGTAATTTATTTTTTCCAATTTTTTATGGGATGGAGTAAGTAGTATAATTGCATTAGGATGTAAACTCAACAATGACAATATCTCATAATTACATTTTATCTTCTTATAAAATATTTGATTTGATTTTATATTATATATTTAAAATAATTTATTTCTACCTATGTTTAGTTTTTATTTCATCGTATTATATAATAGTTATTTATTAAATTATTTTTATATTTATTTAATACAAATCATTTATTTATTAAATTTGTTTGATTTAGTATAAATTTCAAATTACTTTTATTTTTACTTTTGAATTTCTACTGTTTTATACAATATTTTAGAAATGGCTTATACATGCTCCTATTGTAAGACTGGAATAATGAATACTGCAGAACAGTATTTAACTCATATTCATGGATCTAAGCATAAGAAAAAATCATTTCAATTACAAGCTCCCGATGACGGCATTGAATATAATGAGTTTAAGATCAAGAAAACTGATAAAGTCATAACTGAATATGTAGAAAATGGCGAAGAGTTTCCATGTTTATCAAAAAATAATAATGGGTAATTTATTTTAAAGTAAAACTATTGTTTGTATTATTATTAATATTGTTTTTAGTAATGTAAATGTTTCAACTCCACTTGAATATAGTATTATAAAAAAAGAGTTTAAATCAATTAGGCCTATTGTAGTTTATGAAGATTTTTGGGTATGATTTTTATTATTCAATGCTAGATCTAAATTTCTAAATGTTTAATTTTGAGATGATTAGAAAACTTGTTAAAATTCATTTATCATAAAAAATTGTTTTATTTAAAGTGTTTGGTAAAATCCACATATTTTAATTTTATTTACTAAAAAAATCATTTCCAAAATATTTTATTTTAAATTCAAACATTTAAATTTTTAGCTAATTTCTTACCTAAAATGTTAAATAAATTCTGATATAACATTCTATTCGGTTTTATTATTTTTTTATCTTTTATTGTTAATTGAAGCTTTCACTTGAATATAATTTTAAGTTTTTATTTAAAACGATAAGTATTTAAAGCTAACTTAGTATTATTGAAAATCAATTATTTTATGAGTTTTTTGTTTTAATTTATTTAAAAATCTTACTCAATGAATTGTGAAATCTTTAAAGGAGTTTAGTAATATTTTTAAAGGCTGTTTATTATTTTTTTTAAAAATTCGTTTTATTTACAAAGGATTTTATAAAAAATGATTTTATTTTAATCTATCAAAATCAATTATATATGTTTTTAATTAAATTAATTAATTTTTTTGACGACCATGTTATACGATGATAAACGTAAAAATATACTTTCCTTAAAACATATGAAGATATTAGTTATCAATTCATTATTATTTAGTCGGACGATAAAGTGCTAAGCGAGAGCAACGACTCAATCACAATTGATGATATATTTTTCAAACCGAATGCGAAAATTGAATCGGCCAAATATACCGTGAAAAGTTACTTAAACAATCAAAAAAGTGCGGCACAAGCTCTGAATGAGATTGCAAAGGCTATGATTTGGGAAGTAGATTACGAGCCCGTTCCAGCGATGAACTATCGATTTGGTTTAGCTGTTCTCATTGATGGCATAGAATTTACTATTGGAGAGGGTGATAACAAAAAGGAAGCTAAGCAAAATGCTTGTGCAGAGGCCATAAATGAAATAAAAATGAAACTAAATAAAAACAAATTCCATCTCAAAAATAAAGTGATCAACAAAAAACCAGAGGTGTTTAACCAACAACCAGTATGTTCAGCAGCTGACAGTTACATGAAAATCACTATGGACAAAATTAAGGAATTGTCAAGAGGTTGCAACAAATCATTAGATATGCCACAAAGGTGAGTGTTTATTGTGTTGGTTGAGAAAATCTGCTGAGAAAATCATTTAGGTATGCTGCTTTCATAGTTACCGAGCGATACGATCAGCAAGCTCGAGAAGGTACTATTGTCGCTTTTGGTGCAGGAAGTGGTGTTCTTGATAATTATAGAGATTACTTGGAATATCCGGTAATAATTTTA
Source organism: Bipalium vagum (assembly GCA_037834085.1). Classification (NCBI taxonomy): domain Eukaryota; kingdom Metazoa; phylum Platyhelminthes; order Tricladida; family Geoplanidae; genus Bipalium; species Bipalium vagum. The sequence goes on along the minus strand of JBBMKC010234493.1, from coordinate 7,354 downwards.
TATAAAACAATGTTTAAATTGATTTTTTTTCTAATGAGAATGTCATAAGCAATGAACATTGTTAACCTTCAAGTTTTGAAAAATATTAAATATTTTGCATTCTGTTTTTGTCGAAAAAAAGTGTAAACTACTGATAAGGTAAATATTTTAAGGGTTACTGCTTGAAATCTTTCGACGCTTTGGTTTTGGCTAGAAGATCACTCCAGTGTTTTTTTTACAACCAAATATTGTTAATATTAGATAAAAAAAGGCAGCAGCAGAAAGGAGAGAAGATTTATTTCGAAATTGCCAAAAGTGGATTTATCAAATTTAGATATGGATGTCGTCTCCATTTGTTCATGAGCCATGCACCATATGGTGACTGTGTTACATCAATTCCGTGTAATTGGAAGGTAGGTTGTTATTAAATTCTGAAAAATTTTAGAACTGAGTATTTGATCAATAAAATAAATCGTACAATTTATTTATCAATAATTTAAACTTAATTTACATCTTTAAATAATTATTGTTTTATGATTTTATTGATCTTCAGAACATTTTGATTTTAAATAATATTAAATATTTGAGTAGTGAGGTATCGAAGAAAACCAAATATTTTGAAATTTCTTTACGTGATTTTTCATTGTATGAGATATTTATTATTATCAAATAAAATTTTAATCTGAGTATCTTTTAAGTCTGGCTATTTTGTTGAAATATTTTTAGATTTTCTAAAGATTTACATCTTTTCTTGTTAGTTGAACAATTTTTTAATGATGTACATGAAAATGAGTCCAGACCATGGTTTTTTAGTGACTGGGGACATTTTATGGGTTCGTTGAAAAGATTGATAATCATAATGATAAACCTAAGTGTCATACGTTATGACGCCTTTCAAGATCTTAATAGGTTCTGCATCATTTCTTTAAAAATTTTCAACCCATTATGAGCACAATTTTCGATATTTAAAACCTAAAAGTTTACAAAGTCTTTTCAGTACTTGATAAGTTATTATTCATTTCTGATTATTTCTTCTACATCTAATTTTTTTGTCTCCTAATACAGAAGATTTTTTTCTTTGTCTTTGTTACTGGAAGTGCTGAATATATCTTTGTATTGTTTTTCTATCTGCGGCCCCGTACTATATACAGATTTATGAAAAATATATTTATATAGATATACAAAAATTAATTTTAATTAAAATTGCATTAATTATTTAAAATTTATTATCGATAATAACAGATTTAATTATTCAGATTATATACAGATTTCAGTTTGAATGAATTTATGTGATTGATTCGTGTCTGGATTACTTGTTTTTACTGATAATTTAGTTCAGGCTACATATATCAAGAATTAAAATAGAGAAATTTATATTGATTCTTGATAGGAAAGAGTATTTATTGTATGTTATTGAATGATTGGTTTTTGGTGCGGGTTATGTAAATTATTTATTGATCCAACATCGTATATTAATTACCTTTTCATGAAAGAATTTGTAACTAGATTTTGATATAAGAATTTTGTCCATTTTAATGATTAAAAATATTTAAGGAATATATATTATAATCAAGATTTTAAAGTATTAAATTAAAAAGATTAAAACGAAGAAATAGAAAAAGATATTTGAATTTGAAACAATCTAAAATTTCTATAAGAAGTTTATCCTTCTATCTTCAGAGTTTATTGTTATTAATTGGATCTACAAGTATTTAGTTATTAATAATTAAATAATTGGATGGTATTTATCCAATGAAAAAAAACTCAAACAGATCATTTTATGAGATGTATTACTTAGGAACCCACAAAATTATCTGAAAAAGAAATGGAACGTGATAAGAATGGAGTTTTGGAACCAAGCATGTGCCAGAGTAATATTCAAAGCTCAGTTTTGATAGAGCCTGGTCACATTCGTATAGCAACAGAAAATTCCAAAGGTGACTGGACCAGTTTGTTGAAATACAGTAGAGAGAAAAAACTCAGTCGATTCATTACCATGTCACCAACAGACAAATTGATGTCGTGGATTCATGTAGGCATTCAGGGATCAATGCTATCACATTTGATGGATCCAGTTTATTTGTACAGTATCCAAGTGAGATTTTAATGGTTTTATTTTTCTTTGACACAAAAGATATTAGTTTGGTAAGGAGTACATGCATGAACACGTTTCTCGAGCCCTTATTTGTCGCGTTCCACTTGAAAATATTATAAAGAACAAAGGACCGTATTATGATAGTGTGAAATTTTTCGATCCCTATTTGGAACGTGTAACCCAACTGCAGTGGTATAATTCTCAACCCGACACTTGTGAAAATTCGAGGTATCCTTAATTGAATTAACTAACGAGTTTGTGTGATACATCATTTGACTTTTCTCAATGTGATTTATATTCTTTAAAATCATGAAAATATTAATTTATTCAATAACTACATATTTCTTTGAAAATATTGATGTTATTTTGTTTTTCCATTAATTTTTATTACAATGTCCTAATTATCATTTACTTAAGAAACATTGGAACATGATTATTGATTTTCGTGAATAATTATGGAAAATTAATCTTGTTTTTAACACGTTTTTGTGAACATATTGATAGTCAATTGTTTACATTGAGAGTATTTTGAAAATTGAGAGCTATAAAATGAAAAACAAAATGATTCTAGTAGATATTAGTAGTATTAGTATTAATTATTATTAAAAAGAACTTTCAAATTCAAGCTTTAGTAATGGAATCTTTTTAGAGTGTCCTTTAATTGGTACATGAATCCAGTCACTGATTGTGCAGAAGTTGTTGATACCAATACAGGGTGTGTTCATCCAGACTCACCTTATCAATTGCCTGAAGGAGATGAGACTAATAAGTGTTCACGTTTATCCAAAGTTTGTATGCTCTTGAGATTGAAAGAATCCATTAATGCAGCAATTGAATATTTTGCAATGAGACCCGAATTTCAAAGGACAAGTTAGTTATTTTAATTTTATAAAATTATTCAATAAGTTTTAAAATGATTTTTTTTAATCAAGTCCGATCTTGAAATTGACGCATGAAAAATTAACGATAATAAATCAATTAATATTAATTTTGGAATTATCAATTTTGATTATTTTTGTTTAAGAAAATTAAATTAATAGGTTGTGCAAAAAATAATATCGCTTTTTAACATTAAACTTTGAGTGTATATATCAATAAAAACTAAACATAACTAATCGAAATAAAACCATTCTATTCAATAAGATAGAAGTTTATATATATTTGTTGAGTAAAGTTCTGGAATCGATAACATTGTAGAAATAGTTTAAAGACGTAGTAGTTAGTGGACCTAAGGCTTAGTGTGTATGGTGGATGAAGCAGGGTTTCGCAGTTAAACTGGTTTTGATTTCTATAAGATTAATTGTGCCAATGTTGAAAAAGGTAATCATAGAGAAATATCTGAATTGTTCTATTTTTATCGAAGTTTCGTGCATATTGTCAATTTCAAAACAATATTTATCTTCTGTTATGGTTTATACCAGATTTAAGAAACTGTAATGAATGAAACCATTACCTTTGATTTAAATTTGTTTTAAGACATTGTAGACCACTTGATTATGATGTGACCAATGAGCAGCCCTTGTTGTCATACATAATCAATTTTTCATCGCACCTCAAGAAAAAGCATCATTATTGTTGCTCAAAATGAACGAAGACGAAATTTTAAATCCACAATTTTTCTGGTTTTCGTTCAATTAATGAGGAACACACTTCCCAGCTTTTTTGATTTATCTAATTCTCCTACGATCCAATAGAAAGATCCTTTCTTCTGCGCAAGTTCTCTAATTGTGGATTTGCATCAACCAAAAGCTTGTCCTTTTTAATAATAGTTTTTGTTCATGATCGACCACTTCATTTCCATAGAGAAAATTTTTAAACTAGCGTTGAATCAAGCGATTATTTGCTCTTCCTTCTTCGAGTGCACTGTTGATGTTACGACTGGCTTCCGCTCCTCTATGGTCCACTTAAAATTTTTGAAATTGCGCGTAATTGCTTCCGTATTGATTATTTTAATTTAAATTAAATAGTCAAATATACACAAATATAAATTAAAATGTAAAAAAAAATAATATAAACGTTTTAAAAATAAAAGATAAATTTTTAAATAATGTCTGATAAATGATTGACAAAAAACCGATTGTTTTTGAGCAACCTGTTAATTTGATTTTATGATTATTAAATAACACTATTTTCAATTGATAATTGATTTTAATTTATTATTATTATTATTTGGACAGTCACTGAAATAAATATATTTCAATGTTTACTGATTTTTATTTTTTAAAGCACATTTGTTCTATTTCCTAGAGATTTTTATTTTATTTTTGAAGTTTTCGTTTTTTTAAATGTTTATTTGAATTAATTATAAAAATCTTCTTAATTTTTAAAACCGTTGTATGAAGATGACAAGAAACAATAAGTGGTTAGATTCGGAAAGTAACTATAATTCGATTGTGTCAAAACTGCAACCAGATAAATCCTGACTTAATTCTGAAATCATCCGGCATTATATCGATTGGTTTATGGATGAAAAATATTTTTAACATTTTGAAATTGTCCGACGTTACATAAGAATCAGACATTCAGTTTTCCAGACCACAATCTTCAATACTATTTGGCAAGGGAGGGAACCATTTCCGAATTTTGCTTTTAGATGTTGACATTATGATATCATCTTATCATCATTCAATCCCAAATTGAAACTGAATTCCATCACGACTGATAGGTTTATGGTGTGTGTTATGATATGTTTCACTTTCTAACTCGTACTTGAATCAGGAAACGAATTTTCATTTTATTGCATCACTTTGATTGATATCTCACACTTGCTTATCTTAGGATTCTTGCAAGGCATCAATCAAGCGGCCAAATTCAACTATAACAACTTCAAATCATCCGCTGTTGATTATAGAAAGTTGAAACAGTGCCTGTTTGAGACCCTCGCTTCTCAAAATTACGGAGAATGGGTACCGAATACGACTTGCAATGAATTCAATCTGCTAGAACATTACGAAATTTGACATTTTTTTAGAATATTCTTATGTAAATATTATTATCGGGTACCCAGTTATGCATTTATTATTGAATTCAAAGCGGATAATGCCCGAGCCTCTGTGCATAAAAAATATATATTACGGATTTTTGTTAAATTTTTAAAAAAATTTTTTAATTTTTGTTAATGTGGTGCAAAATTACAACGCACCCCATTTCTTTGATTATTATTAAAAGATTAGTAAATAAAATAAGAGAAGAAAAAAATTTTTTGTGATCAATATATAAATTTATATAATGAATTTAAAAAAAATTAAGAGATATAATGATAGTTTTTGATTGAAATAGTTTTTATTCATTTGCAATGTCTATTAAAAATTCTGAATATTCAAAAGCTGGAAGTGGTAGACTTTAAAAAGGATAAAGAACGAGAATTTTTAAGTTTATTTAATAATAAAAAATTTAGACCAAGATGTGCAATTTTAAAAGTATATTTTGAGTACCCAGTAAATGTTTTTTCAGCCAACACCAGCTAAAGATTCAAAATCACATGTTCTTAAAGATGGTAGTTATTAATGATAAAATAATAATATTTAGAAATGTACACATGTGGGATACTTTAACAGCTGTTGATATTCAAGAAATTGTTTGTTGTGGTGAAAAAAATTTAAGAATTTTTCATGGAATAGTTTATGAAGAAAATGTTAAAGAAACTCCAATGAGGAATTATATTCTTGATTTAGCAGAAAAACGAAAAGAATATAAAAACCAAAATAATAAAGTTGGGAGTAACACTTGATTAGCAAATAGTTTATATGGTGGAATTACTCAAAAAGATATAGAAACCGAAATTCATATTTTCAACAAAAGTAATTTGAAAAAAAATAAACAATAACAACAACTCATGATAAATTAAGCAATGGACAATTTTATGTTTAAAAACAAAAAGAATTATATTTTTAAAAAATTCTCTACCTTCTCATTTAGGTGCTTATTTATTATCTCATTCAAAAAGAATAATGAATGATTTTTTTAGCAGTTGATGGATTTAAAGAGCCGAATGTATATTACACTGACACCGATTCAATTTATGTTCATAAAAAAGTTCGGGATAAATTAGTTGATGCAAATGGTGTTGATGATAATGAATATAAAAAAGGAAAATATGATTATGGAGATGGAGGAATTATTTATGGATTATTCCTTGCACCAAAAATTAAAGCTTGTATTACAATATCACCAGAAGGGATAATTGAATTAAAGAAAACATTTAAAGGTTATCAAAAAGATATAATTGATATTGATAAATATTTAGATTTGTATAATGGAAAAGATTTGTCAAGTGATATTTTCAATACACCTTGGAAAAAATCATTAACAGGTGGAGTACTTATTCCTCAAGAAAAATTTATTAAATCTTTTAAACATTATTTGAATTTATATAAAAGAAGAAAACCAAATGGAAATGGAATTATGTTTCCATATAAGAATAAAAAAGAATTTGATAATCAAATATTAATTTTAGAAAATGAATCAAATGAAAATATATTTGGAAGGTGAAGTGAAGAAAAAAAATTGAATTACTTAGATTTTGAATATGTCATGTTTGATTAAAACGAAGAAGATTATGAAAATAGTAATTGAGAATTTTTTAAAATTTTGTGAAAATATCTAAAAAAAAAAGGCGCACCAAAGGTGCTAGAACCAAAGGTTCGCAATAAGAAATAATATAAAAAATCATTCAAATTTATAAAATAAAATTTTAAAAATTTTTAGTTTAATTTTTTATTTTTATAAAATATATTTTTGTATCCACTACGAAAAAGATTTTTCTAGATTTCTCCTACGCGAATTTTTAAACATTAATCCCATTTAATTATTTACTAAACATATCAGTTTCTTTTTCATATTCTTTTATAAAATACTTTGCTTTTATTTCTTGAAAAATACATTCCTAAAAATTAACTCTATTACTTTTTGATAAATTATTGTTTTTTTCTTAAAGGCCTTAAAATTTTCCAATCAAAAAATATTCTAAAATGTCTTGAGTTATTCAAATCAGATTTTGATATAGGAATAACATGATCAATATGCAAAAAATCTCCAATATTTTCCCATGTAATATTATCATAAAATTAAAATTCGATCCAACTATACTCATGGAAAAAAGTAAGAAGCAGCCTAAAATTCTAAATAATTGTTAATAAATTGTTGTGATCCATAGAAAAAAAGGTCCCAGCACCAATCAGCAACAATTCTAAACCCGCAAATTAGCCAAAAGAGCAAAAGCTTATGGAGGCTGATTCTCCAAAGCTCATTATCGACAATTGTGAAACATTTTAATTACAT
>JBBMKC010234492.1:0-21621 GCA_037834085.1 Bipalium vagum | reverse complement strand
TAATAATAATAATAATAATAATAATAATAATAATAATAATAATAATAATAATAATAATAATAATAATAAATTATTGATAATAATAATTTTAAAATTTGTAAAAATAACAGTTTATCTCATCATCGAGATAATAATTAATAATTTATAGAAAATTTTATGTAGCTATTCTAGTTGTCGAGATAATTGTAACATAATTTTGGAATTTTTAGGCTATCGGAAGAAATAGCCTTCCAAAAGAGTTATTGGGAGTCGTCGATCAATCTCTAATTCTATATAAGGCTAGAATTTCATTGGAGAAATTCGTCGAAGTAAAAGATAGCTTTTGTTTTACGATTTTCTGATTTTTATCTAGAAGATTAGAAGATTATTAATTTTGTTGATTGGTTGGAAGGCTGAAGATTATTAAATTTCAAGACTGTTAATTCGTTGGAAGACTTTATATTTTTGTGTATTTTATTTTTTAGGCAATAATGATGCAAAACGATTTTTCGATGGGTCCCATCGAGTTAGGGAATTCCTAGGGGACTGAAAAAGGTCTGCTGGACTACGGGGGACCCGTTGACAACTCCGGTAAGAACAATCGTTTTGTTTTAATCTTAATTTCCTTTTTTTATTTTAGTAATTCATTTAAGTTTAATTTTATTGATTGTTTCGTGATTTATTTATTAACTTGGACATTTAAATTAGATATTCAAATATACACAGCTCAGCGATACATGACTATATATGCTGAAAAAATTTCGTGCTTTTTTTACGGCTACCGTATACCCCTGATTTAGCTCTCAGCTATTTCTTGTTTAATCAATTGAAAAAAACATTTACGAGGTTAGGAAATAGAGTCCAAAGAGGATTTCCTAAGGTTAATTTAAGATTTTCTCAATGAAAACTATGTATCTTTTGATTTAGATATCAAAAAAGGATCTTGATCTCTGGTTCTTGAGGCAAGGGTATTTAAGGGCATTATTAAAAGATGATAACTATTTCCTGAAAAAAAGATGAAGCTCCACAAAAAATTGCAAGACCAAGATTTCCTTAAATAAAGGTGATATGAAATGTTATCCAGGATCTGAAAGGAATCGTGTAATACGAGTTGCTGGAAACTGTTCAAATAATTGATTCTATATTCTATTGTCAGTAACTTGAAAGATTAAATCAGGCGATAAAAAAGAACAGAAAAAGCATCTGGTCCATCACGACAACACTATACCGCACATTTTTAATAATTCTCTAAAAATTGTAAAACCATTGGTGGGATGTTCTGATGCATTCAGCTTATAGTTCAGACCTATCACCGCCAGACTACCCCTTGTTTCTACAGAAATATCAAATCCTATACATTTCATTTTCCTGGAAATTCTCTTCTTTCTTTTCTTCTTCCAAGCTTGTAGCTTTACTCTGGTCTTTAGTTAATTTTTCAATTCATTCATTTCATTTTTCACTAAATCTGAAATTCTCATTTTGAAGAACACCAAAATTTTTCATATTTTTATCAATAAATCTATCAGTCTATTTGTCACAAAAATGTCAACTTTCTTACCGAATAAATTTATTTGTGACAAGTAGAATACTATTTTCAAAATGGCATCTGTTGAGACTTTGTTATTCTTGGATAGTGTGTATTCCAAAATTGTAGGAAATTTATAAATAATCAGACCCATTGTAACGTTTTCAAATCTTTGGAAATATATGTATAATAACCAACTTTGAATAATTGTTCAATCATAATTCAGCCCCTACAGACCCCATGTGTAGAATTACGCACACAAAGTCTAATAGCACTGTTATTTGAAATAATTGACTCTACCGCCATCTGTGTGCGTATAAATCAAAATTTAATAAATAATATAATAATATTTTCATACATTTTTTATAATGTCCTTCTTACCAATAATTAGTAAAAAGATTTTTATCAGTTTGCAATAATTCAGTTCTGAAGAGGTTAATTAACTTGATGGGTTAAAGCATTTAGGTAACCTTAAGAAAAAATCTTTTTGAAAACGTTCTTTTTTACAGTTTTTTTGCAAATATTACCAAATACAATAACTTTGATATGGCGGACGTAATCCATCCATGTGATCTCGCGGATATTGTTGAAATGTTTTATTTTCACTTCTTAGTCAATAGTCGAACTTTGTCCATTATTTATAAACTCTTGAACCGATCAATTGTTCCATTTCATGAATCTGAATTATGTATAGAAGGATATCATTTGAATTTATATGATCACCATTTTCTTACTGTTCGTTAACTAAATGAAGAAGACCATTATCGAAATAGAACCGGAAAGATTGTAAAATGTCAACTCAACAATGCACTCTCTACGTTTACTTTATATGTTCAATATTTAACATTCTTTCTACAGTTTTTTCAGTCTGAAGTCAGCAGAGTAAACGATTTTATTTTCATTTGTTTCCTGGTGTCCATGTCATTTTCCCCTTTACTTTTACTATATGAAATTCTATCCTTTTATGGTATTTAAGGTTAAATGTTACAATAATTATATAATACATCATTATTATTCAACATTTCGTTTTGTGGTGTGCTCTTATTGCCAAGAAAATGTTTTTTTTCAGAAACTTTTGTACAATTTTTTTATCTAATTTCTTTGGTTTTTTGAGAAAAAAAATTTTCAACTTTTTTATTGATTGATTAGATTTTTAATTCTAATTGATATTATTTTTAGCCTATTTTTATCACGTCGAATACTTTATCGATTTTCCTTGTTTTTAGTAAACTATCATTATTAATTATTTATTTATTTCTTATTATTATTTGATTTGATGATTATTTCTTTTGTCGTCCTGTATTATGTAAACGATTTTTACATTAAATAAAATAACATAAAATGCCAAATATTTGGTTAAATATAATTATATGATCCGTTTTGATTTCATTACTTTGACAACCAGGTAATTAAAATAAAAGAATTTAGGAAAAAGATTTAGTACTCAATTATTATTTCTAGGATTTCTTTTTTTTAAAGAATAATTAAAAGCTTTTTATTATGATAGAATCAGAAAAACTATGAGAAATAGCCTTAATAACTAAAGACGCAAGAGCTTCTGATGATGAAGACAAGAAATGAAGACGCAACAACGGGAGAGACAATTAAATAAGCGTAATTGATATAAAATCAAATAGATTGTCCAAGAAAACGAAAATAATTGAAAGGAACTAACTGATATAGGGCGTGACAAGGATAAACAAAACTTAATAAAATGCATAAATATAAATCTTGGTTTATCTTGACTTCTAAATATAAACAATTAAACCTTGTTATCAAATCGTAAATACAGAAAAATAGTAACCAGACTTTTGGTTTCTGAAGAAAATTAGAGATACTCCGTATACTTGGAAGAATATAACGTGAAGGAAAAATATTAATTCCATTTTTCAACTCCATTTGAAAGAAACAATTAGGGGTATCAACAGATTATGAAATCAAACTACCTACGATAACAGGAATTTTGGAAGTAACCAGATTCATCAGATGTGATAACATTGAAAAAGAGAATCCAATACCTATTCAATATTTTACTCTGCAATTCTATCCTAGAATTTTATAATGATAAATGAAAATTGTTGTAGAGCACAATTTTCTGGACAAATTAACACAAGGATCAATAGGGAAAGAAAATAAAACGGTCGAAAGAAAAAAAGTGCAAAATAATATTTTCATTACATAAAAAGGATTTCCATGTCCTAGCATAAATTTTATCGGTTAAAAATAAATGCAAATAATAAAAAAATTCGTGGAAATATTTACTGGAATCAGAGATGAAATTTAGTTGCCAAATTCTAAATAAAATTCGTGATTCTCGTTACATTTCTTGAAAAATTGTCAAAGTTCAAATATCTATTTTTGAAAGGAAAGTTAATTAATTATTTAACCTTTACAGAGGACAAAAATTAAAATTTATGATCAATATTTTTTTTAGAAACCATCTTCCTTCAATTTATTCTTTATCAAAACGAATTTTTAAACTTTATTTTTTACAATCGTCAATTTTTCAATATGCCTAACAACGATTTCAGATCGGTAATGATAAACCATTAAAATTTTTCACTAGGCATTCAATAACAAATCTCACGACGCTCATTTAAGTAAATTAAAGTGCAACTGTTATTTTGCATAATTCAGTTCACCAATTAATGTAAAATTAAATCGTTATTATGTAATATATATATACATAACTAAATTAGTCACAAGACCTATCCTTATGAACCAAATTGCAAACACATTATTGCATTTGATAGATATGATCAAATTAAGTCTAACACAAACCGCAAATAATTAACCAGGTGAAATTTTTCCTTACCAATTTAACGAGACGAAGATCGTATTTCTGACAAATCACGTCCAGGATAAAAATGACTCAGAAGAGAATTTTTCTCAACACTACTGCTGAATGCCAAAGAATGTTGCGTAACAAATACCAATTTATTTTTTTTTCAATTCTTTCTCTACACAATTGACAAAAAATATTTAACCTTAAATATTTAATATTGATTTCAAGTCCGCACGAAATATTTATTAAATCAATAATACAGTTTACAATATAAATATTACTTAATACTTTATTCACACAGACGTAATAAATTATTATTATCATTAATAATAATATTATTATTATCATGACACGTCACATTTCAGAAACCAAAAAACCAAAAAAAACAACCCGTTCATGGCGCTTATGAATAGAACTAAAAATCCATTAAAAAAATCTAAACCAACTAAATATGAAAATCAAGTCGACAAATAAATTACTAAAATCCAAATAATAATAATAAAAAACGCAACTAATCGTAAAAATGTCACAGTTACAGCAGATAACGACGAAGAGAACGCATATTTTATTGATGATAATAATAATACAAAAAGAAACTCGACGGGCCGGATGTTGTTGAGTCGTGGTCAGAATTTTCGGACTGAGTGTAAATTATCAAAAAAAACAACAAAAAGAGAATCGTTTCACCAAATAATTATAAAAGCATCGATTGTATTGATTTTTTTTCGTTTGACATGATTTCTCGGGGTCGTGCGAAATCTGTTTCAAAAAAATTTTAATTGCACAAAGTTTTGAAAGCACTGTCACGGGTAGGTTTGTTCTCTCTTGTCACGACATCGTGACACCACCGACCCACTCATTTTACCCACGGCAATTATCAATGTACAACGATAACGATTATGATGAAGATGACGGATGAGTGGTGGCGAACGGTTTTAATCGCTATGGAAACGCGCTCTACTTTCTTTTGACAGAATCGAACTCCAGAGCGGCCGTATTGATCTCGTCCAACAAAATACTCGCCGAAAGCTTTATGTTCTTAACATTCATCATATCAAAAATCGATTTCGACAACAGAATGTTGTTACAGTCCTTTTCCAATTGGCCGGACTGGAGCAAATTTTTCAGCGCAATCAATGTTTCTTTTTTCGTACAAATCACCGTGATGACCATGGATTTTTCATCGAAATACGTCTCGAACACGAGGATTTTGTGAGCTTGTTCGAAATATTTGATCAAAGCTTCTTTCTCAACAGAGTTCGAAGAGTTCAAATACGAATACAATGCTTTGGATTTCTCGGTCAATATATCGATTTTGAATTGTCTGAGTTTATCGATTTCGGAATTTACTTGAGATTTGGCCTTGTTGACTGTGTCCAATTCACACTTTTCTACAACGTCCTCCGTTATAGGTTTCTTTTTTCTCGAGAATGCACAGCAAAAGAAAAATGAGTAACATTTTGATTTTCTGGGCTTGCGCGATGAAAGTCCATTGGAATTCTCGTTGGTCTTCAACGACTTCTCAATTGGACCAACCTGTTTTTTGTCTAACCAAATCATATTGTTATTATCATCGCTGTTTTGATTTGTACTCGAGTTTTGACGATTTAGAAGTTCTTTGGCTTTAATCTGAAGTGCACTAACTTGAATATGAACATTAACTTGACCTTTTCGACGAGTATTACAATCTTGATTGAAAACTAAGAGTTGATCATCTACATCCAATATATTAGCAATTACATGACAACCAGCATAACGAAGAGCATTGATAAATAGTCCATATATATTAATCTTTTCTATATTTTCATCTGTGCTATTTTCTTGAAGGAATTCTATTAATAACTTATTTTTTTCTTTTCTTGTCATGGCATTTATTACTTTTTCAAATTGTAGTTCGGAAATTACTCTTTGTTTAAGAAGGTAGTCTGCAATTGATTCTGTTTCATTACATTCGATAAATTCAGATTTAGATAATAAATCAATTAATTGCATTATAAAGCTATACAAATAAATTCATATGTTAAGTATTTATAATATATTTAAACAATCATTTAAGTATACCTAACTAATTTCGAAGACCTCATCTCACTATAAAATTAGAAAACTTTAGTCCTTAAGTTATTTTAAATTTGAAACTTAATTACATTTTAATGAATATTTTCAGAGAAATATGCAGGTTTGAATAAGTTTAATGAAATGGTCCTAAATTAAGTATTAATTATTCACTAATGAATTTTAAAAATTATCTTTGATTAACATAAAATAATTTTCGAAGACATTTTACAATTATTATAGATTTAACATAAATTTAATAATAATTAAAATATTTTATTAAATAAATTCTATTATGTTGTTACATAAAAATTTTGGATTTCGATTTGAAAATTTTAAAAGGCAATAACTTTACAAATAATAAAGATATATTTAAAAAGCCATTCGCTTCTACACACTTCTGCTAACGCGAAAAAGTCTTTATTTTATTTGAATAAAAATCATGATTTCTACAGATGAACTCCAGAAAAGCATTTTTGATTACGCCCGGCTCCCATAACACCCTATCCTTGAGAAAACTGCCGAGATATTTAAATAAAAGAAAATTTGTTGGAGATAAGTCAGGCGAGTATGGAGGATGAGATACGATTTCAAATTCAAGTTAGTTTCTTCACAATTAATTATGCAATGTGTGCTTTTGCATTATCATGTAATTGATTGTCCCCCACCTATTAACCAAAACTGGATTAATTATAATTAATTTTTGATTCATTCTTCCAATTCTTGGCAGAATGTTGTAGTTATAGTTTCAGCTGTTAAGTTTCCCCAGGTTTCAGAAAGCAGCCCAGCAGAATTGCACTATACAATGACCATTAATTTTTAATGGGAATTTGTTAAGGTTATTTAAGGGATGAATTTCGGTAGATGTACCACCAAGGATATCTTTTGTTTAAATATTTTATTTTTAATATTTATTGTTAGATGTCCGGGGTTATTTCAGCAGTTATTTCAGCTTGGGGAATTATAATGCATTACTTGGAGTATTTGCTAGAATTAATTCTTTGGCCTTATGCAATGACAAATTTACCAAATTAACATATATTTACGGTATACATAAATAATAATAATTATCGCAGCTCTATTTTTTTTTCTACGAATTACTTTTCCAAGCGCGAATCGTGCCCAAATTAAAATACTTTAACTTTTGATAATGAATGTTTTTAAATAAAATATTTCTTTTTTCGATTAAAATTTTAGTTATCACAAAACAAAGTCAGATTTAACTATTACGTGATTTTCATTTAAAGATTTCTGTAAATGTTACTGGAATTATACAAATGATCTCATAATAACTATCTCAATTGTCCAAATTTTATTATTTGATCAAAATGATTGATTTGGTGTTTCCAGTTTTTTCTGGTATCATCTTGATTTATTTATTTTATCTTAGTTTAGAAATTTTAAAATATTGGTTATATTTTGGATAATTTAATATTCACTTTGTCTTCTGATTTTCTGTATTTCTGAAATTTCTTAAATTGGGAGTATCATCTAAAGGATAGTCATCATTATTTATTTAATTTTTTGTATAATTTTCTTACATTAAATAAGTAAAAAAATAAATTTTTTAATAATCTAATTGATATATTAATAAAGCTGCTTTATTTAATGAATTAAAACAAGCGTCAAAAGAAATTGCCGTTCTATTATGCCATTGATGTTATGATGATATGGACTGGAAAAACAGAGTTTCGGGTTACTCTATGTGACTAGTGTCTTAAAAACTCTAGATTCAAAGACCTTTCCACAGTCTACATGAATTTTCTTTGTTGCACCATATTTATAGATCCATTTTTCCATTATTACTTTTCTGATTGTTTCCTCATCTTGCTTCATTATCAACGTTAATGAAATGTACCTGATATACTGATTTATAATAGCTAGTATGTATCGTTTCCTTCGAAAAGTTTCTTTTAACAGACCGCAAATGTCTATATATATCTTTTCAAATGGCAGACAGATAGATCTACATTCAGACAAATAAATTGCCGAGGATGTGGGGAATCTGGTCATATGATTATGAATTGTCCAAAAAGATATGCTCCACGATCTATTGCCTGTGAAAAGGTCGGGCACATTAGCCGATATTGTTCAGAGGCGAGGTTCGTAGACAAGGGACGAAGCGGATATTGCAGGTCAGATTGTTTTAGAAATTCTTATGACAGGAAGGACCATAAGGCGGGTGGGAGATTAAGAGAAGAAAGAGACGACAGAGAAAAATTGCGGATGTCCAGGATAAATGGAATAGAAACAGATGATCCAACAGCTACCCAAATGCCAGGGCTCCGCTAGACAGGGATATATTGGGGGCCATTAATTAAACACGTTTAGTGAGATACCCCAGGAGGCCGAGAGAAGAAAAATGAAGGAGCACGCGACAAGGAAAGTATCTCATTTTCTAAATGAGAATTGTGATAGAAAAAAGTTTGAAAACGTGGTGACAATAAGTGATAAGAGGCAGAACGATATAATAGACTATGAGAAGATGCAGGGAAGACCGAGTGTTACAATAACATTACAGGGACAGGCGTTTGATTGCTTTTTGGACACCGGGGCGCGAATCAACGTGATGAGCGAGATGATTGCAATGCAGTTGAGAGGAACGGGATTAGAGAGATGTGATGACAATTTGAGATGCGCAAACGATACCAGACTAGAGACGGTGGGCAAGGTCGAGATTGAAACACAAATTAATAACAGGCGAGCAAAGGTCAAATTTATTGTGGTGAAATCGGTTACATCAGATATCATCGGAGGTATTGAGTTACAGAAACAATTCGATTTTTTTTTCTACCAAAGTCAGAGCAGAAAAGTAATTCATCATGAGGGGGATTATGACCGAAAACATCTGTGTGCGATTGAAGCAAGATTTTGCGGGACGATAAAGGTAGGCGAGAGAAAACAAAGAGCACTGAAAACATTGGGGACCAAGGAAGATTCAGCCGTAGGGAAAATTATACATGAGTTTGAAGATGCATTTATGGTCGATAAATGGGAAATTGTCGGCACTCATCTAAAAAAGCATCACATTTTAACCGAAGGTAAACCAATTAATATCAAACGTTTTAGACAGCAGATGAATCTTGAAACTAAAATCAACGAAGCTGTTCAGAATTTGCATGAAAACGGCATAATAAGGAAATTCCATTCACCTTGGAATATTCCGTTGATCTGTGTATGGAAGAAGGATAAAGGAGAGATCAGATTAAGCTTGGAATTCAGACAGCTAAACGCAATTACGGAGAAACCTGCATTCCTCATGCCTAGCGTAGATGAACTATTAAATCAGTTGAGAGGTGCTAAATATTTCAGTTCCATAGACCTGGGAAATGCGTACTACCAGGTTAACCTGAATAAAGAATCGTTTAAAAAAACAGTTTTTTTCACGAAAAGCGGAAAATTTTGTTTTACCCGTATGCCTTTTTGGATTGCAGCGGCACTACATGCATTCCAGGAAATCATGAACAAATTGACAGGAGAAATGAAAGGATTGGTAGTATATTTAGATGACATCTTAGTTGCCTCCGAATCCATTAAAGCCAACGATGAAATTCTTCGTAGGATTTTAAGCAGAATTAAAGATGCAGGTCTACGAAAAAACCGATAAAAGTGTAGATTTTTGAGGGAAGAGATCAAATTTCTGAGTCTAATAATTAACAAAGAAGGAGTAAAGACTGACCAATCAATAATAGAGGCTATCGCAACATACAATAAACCAAAGTGAGTCAGAAGACTACGCAGCTTTTTAGGAATATGTAATTATTAAAGAAAGTTTATAAATGAGTATGCAGTCAAAGCCAGGTCGTTTGAGAAAATGTGTGGAATGAATACCAAATGTTAGAATGGAATCAGACTACGGACGAAGCATTTGAAGAACTAAAGATAGGACTCACAACAACTCCTATTCTGAGCTTTCCGAACCGACAGCGGATATTTATTTAGGACAGCTAAGCCAGTTTTGGAGCAATAGGACCAGTATTGCCACAAATAGATGAAAATGGGCTGGAAAGAGTACTAGCATACGGATAAAATTCGCTGAATAGCCATGAAAGAGGTTACTGTGTCACACGGAAAGAGTTGCTGGCAATTTTTTATTTTTGCAAACGTTTTGATCATTATCTATACGACAGGAAATTCTTACTGAGAACGGATCACAAGGCAATCACATTGATGTTGAAAACAAAAAACCGATAACGGCACAGTTCCAGACATGCTTTACAAGTCCTTACCACCACAACACGAATGATCAAATTGAGAGACAGTTTCGGAAGATGAGACGTAATGAAAAGAGAAAAAAGAGATAAAAATTAGAGATTGGTCTGACATACTCAAAGAGATCGAATTTGCTATGAACGTCACATGGCAGAAATCAGTAACTGCAAGTCCAGCTGAATTTGAATAGTATTTAAATTACTGAAATTAAAATTTCCAACTTTATTCTTGTTGTATCTAATGATTTCCAATAAAAATACTAAGTATTTTGTTAATTTTTTGAAAAAAAATTTTATAACCTTATACATCATAATAAGATTTAAAATCTGGTTTTATTTTATTTAATTCATTTGATTTTTTTTTCATCAATTTTATATTTTTATTACTATTAATTTCATTTTTTGTCAACGTTCTATTTAAATAACCCAAGGTTTCTTTTAACTCAGATTCAATTTTTTTCAAAAAATCTAATGAAATATTTTTTTTAATTTTCAAAAATAGATATTTTTTCAATCTTATTATTTCATTTTTTTGTTTCAAGATTGTGTTTAAGTTCTATTTAATCTTTATCAATGATTGTTTCAAACTGTTTCATTAAAAATTTTAAATTAAATACATCAAATTCATGAATAGGATTTGAAACACTTATAATTTTATTTTTAGTCATATTTATAATACTTTTCATAATATCTCTGGTTACTTTTAAAAATTTAGAATCTATTATTTTAAATTATTATTTTTATTATTATCAACTTTATTATCATATTGATATGGAGATCCTGCATAAAATTATTTTAATTTTATTAAAAATAAATATTTTAAAATTAAAAATATTAAAATTTTATAAATTATATCTTCTAAAAATATAAAATAAAATCCTTAAATTTCTTATCTTTAGCTTATACAAATTTCACGCTAGCTTTATTGTAGTTTTATTATTAAACTTTTCCACTTTTATTTTTAATTCCATAAATTGTTCTTGTGTTACGATATTAACTCACTATGAACCCTGTCATAACACTTAGCTCGCAAAATTACTGACCAAAATTACTTCACTTAGCCTATACGTGTACGCAAATGAATGAATCAAACAATTATGAACAACACTTTATTACTAAAATAACAATACAAACGAAACGGTTCAAATAATCAGCAAATGTCTGTAATCAAGTGTTTTCACACAAAAAGAAAAATCAAATGCTAACGCACTGAAAATCAAATGTTAATAATTAAATAATTAAATGCCAATATTAAATAAATATCTATACGTAATTGTCACACTAATATCAAATAATAATAATAATCAATAATCTAATAATTAAATGTTAAGATCAAATAAGTATTTTAAAAAGAAAGAAAAACAAATGAATAAAATTTAAATATTCTCACCAAATATTTAAAAATTGAGTCTAATCAAAATTAAAATTTCAAAGTATTTCATAAAGCAAATAAAACCATTTTCTGTTTCCGACAATACAATGTTTTAAGTTTTGAACAAATTAATTACTAAAATGTACTAATAAGCTTTAAAATAAGAAAATCATATAATAATGTTTTTGAATATAAAAAGAAACGTAATAAAAAATATTTTCTGAAAATTAACAAAAAAATCGATTTGTTTAAATAAGTATATGCTTTAATTTTGATATTAATATTTTAAAATATTTTAGTGATATGTATATATACGGGTAGAATTTATATAAATTTATTGTTCATTTTTTAATTAAAAAAATTAATAAGTTTTAATAAGTTTTACTAATTCCACAAAATTTTTTAATTTTTAATAATTTTTATGTATATAGATGCAGTCATTGTCATGCAGTAAATAATTTAGAAACAGATTTATTAAAACAGGTACCTTTTTAAAATAAATATATAAGTAAAATTCTTAATCATTAAGATTGATTTTTGTCATTCTTGTGATAGTAAAAATGTCAATCGGTGGTTGTGTTTATATGAAAATTGTGATTATATTGGTTGTGGAAATAAATCAAAAGATCACAGCTCTAAGCATTTTCAAGTTTTTGTTTATTGATTATTTCAAATTTGAATTAAGAGAATATTATTTCAGTTAACCGGCCATCCAATTGTGATAAATATTTATAATCACAAAGCATATTGTAATATATGTCAAAAGCAAGTTCAGCTGGCATTTGGAGAAAAGTAGATCATTTCAAATAGATCCTCAACTTTTATGTTATACATTAAGATCTAGTTATTCTACTTCAAATGGTTATCTTAAAGGTCCAATAGATAGTGGTTATAACAACATAGATTCTATTGGTAATGAATCTTCACTTGGTATGTGTGTTTTAAAAAATGTTTCATTCAAACATAATTTATTCTGATTTATCCTTTCTTAACTAAGTAAATTTTATTTAAATATACTGAGCTTGTCAATCCTCGTTTTGGAGATAATTTAAATAAGTTCTGAAATATCTAGTTTCTGCAAAAATTTCGTCTAGTAATTTGATGATTATGTACTCAAATGCAGAACTTAATTGTATTGTAATCAAAAATCTAATTTCTACCATTTTAAAACTATTGTTTTAGATTTAAGATATTTATACAGAAAAATCTTTGATTTTTTAAAAATCTATTTCTACATTAACAGATTTTACAACTTCAAAATTGGCTAAATAATGTTACATTTACACAATCATTAGACATATATTAAAACCATTAAATTGTTATAAATGTTAACTATTGAATTTTCTTTTTCTTAAACTTGAAATTTAAAATAAAATAAATTTTTATTTATTTCATACATTTTTAAAAAATGTTATTTTATTTTCTAATAAAATTATTTTTTTTGATTCATTTTGACCATGAATATATAAAATCACAAAAAATAGATCAAAATATTGATTGAGTATTTCTAAGTAGGGCTTTCAGCAGTGAACATCTTAATGTTTATCAGGTTTTTAAATTGAGAATTATTTTTTGCAGTGTCATCATTTGTATATTTTCGTGTTCATTGATTTTTTAATAATTAAAAAATTTGATAAATCGAATTAGTCTATTTTTACTTTAAGGCTTGGTGGGATTAAAAAACCTTGGAAACACGTGCTATATGAATGCCGTTTTACAGTGCCTGTTAAATATGTGAGTGAAATATTTGTTTTTCTTCCCAACTAATCAATTACTTTTCGGTTCCAGTCCCCAACTCACTGAATATTTTGAAGCCATTCACCCGAGTTTTTATGACCAGAAGCCTCGCATACTCACTCGCCATTACCAGAACCTGGTTAATGATGTCCTGGACTTTAAACAGTTGGTTATTTTATAATAGAAATTGAGAAATAAATCAATAATATAATATTTTTGAAATTAACAAGGTTTTTCTTCTCAGCACTAGTTATTTAGTTTAATTCATTCATTCTCAGATCAAATCTTTTTAAAATTATTTTCTCATAAATAGGGATTTATTTTGATTTAACTGTCACATTGTTTGACGAACAAGAGATACCTGTCAATCCTGCACATCAATCGATATAGAACGTCGAGACCAACCATTGGCTGGCTGGCGGGTCAGATCCAACGACCGACAATGACGCTACGGAAGCCCAAAGTCTAGTGCCAATGCCAACAAGATTTTCTATTCCTCTTATAGAAACAGAAACCTAGCACAACTCAGACCTCAAAGATCCGACCCAGATTCACAAGGTACCAAAGACCGCAGAATCGCATGTGTTGTCAGAGGATATGCTAGCGGTCTGACAGGTCTCAGTGGACTGGCTCCATGAACGCCAAAGTTTCTAGATTTTTAGAAAAAAAACTTCAAATGCGACAGTTAAACAAAATTTTCAACCATTATTAATCTTTATTAAAAATTTTGTCTATATCTTAATATTGATATTTCCGATTATAAATATAGATCGATTTAATACATATATTACTATTTAATTGTTATTGGTTAATTTCTCTTTAGAAAGTCTTATGTTATTCCCACTGGAGTGTGTCATACCATTAAGGCCTTGTATCCATCTTTTCGTGGTTATATGCAACAAGATGCTCAAGAATTTCTTCGAGTATTTATGGACAAGATGCACAATGAAACAAAAAGCTTTAGCAAATATTCTCAGGAAAAAAACAATACATCTGGTTGGTGTATCGATTGATTTTTAATTTTATATATGGATTATTTTTTGTTCCATTTATAAGTTGAGAAAATGGATGGCGATAAAACGATTCAAATCAGACGGATTTGTAAGTCTTATTATTGATGTAATTTTCATCCTTGTACATTTGATTTTTTAAATTTTCCTTCAGCAATTTCTTCCAAACACAAATCTTCGTCTGAAAATTTCGAAAAGGATTATCGCAGCATAGTCAGTGATATTTTTCAGGGTAAACTTTCTAACAGTATCAAATGTTTGCAGTGCGAATGTGTAAGTGATGAAATATATTAGATTTATCAATGTATATAAATAACGAAATAGATAATCGATATTACGTGTTTTCGAAAATTTTTTGTCTCAAAGATTTTTATATAATTTTAAAATGTTTTTTGAACTAAATAATTGTCATTTTCGAAGACAAGGAACAAGATTAAGAGAGCATTTCAATTTTCTATTACAACTTTTTGCAAAGTTTCTTTTAGTGGATAATAAAATACCTGATTCTAAGTGTTTTTCCTTCCAATTTCTATTTACAGATTTATTTGCTCATATTCATTAATCGATGAGTGCAATTTGTTACAATAGCTGTTTGATTTTTAAAAAATTCTTTTTCCTATACATTCTTTTCAATATTATATGTAACTCATTTACCAATGTCATCTATGAATAATGCACTGGGTGTGTTTTGACAAGGATCACTTTGACTGTTAATTAATGTCATTTACAAAAATTTTTCGATTTTGAAATTAGTTTCAAGTGTCCAGAAGAATTTTTAAAATTTCTATCACATCCAGAGACTCTCTCTTAATGACCAAACCTTGATTTCATTGTTCTGTTGGCCAAATCACAATCTATCATTTGACAGCTTTTAAATTGATCCAGATAGTGCTATCGCTCAAAGAGCAATTTTCGTAGATTTCAAATAATTTTTTCGGTTGACACTGGTTGCAAATATCTCTTGGTTAAATAAAAATAATAATACAGTCACTGAACATGATTTTAATTACTTTAATTAAAACTCACAAAACATCAATCAATTTCTTTGGAAGTATATTTTGAAAGTGAATCTTTTTGTAATTTTTACCTTCATTTAAATATAAACCGAAACAATATCGATTTTTCAGAGTCACCTGTCTTTTGTCTTTGACTTAACTCAAAATTTGAGGTAGATAATTTTTTCGTGGATGAAAAAATCTTTATTTTTGGTTGAAGTTCAGTCAGTAATTTTTAATTTTTTTCGAAAGAGTGGTGGTCGTCGAGGTGAGTGGGCATCGACCAAAAACTAGATAGCCAAAAGTACATTCAGGTGAATAAGCTCCAAAGAGTAGAGCTTCCAATTTAAATTGTTAACACATCTTTTCCTTTAAAATAGCATTTCTTTTGTGGCGTGTGATTGAGCGTTTTCATGAAGCTGAATAATTTTATATTTTCTGGTCTCATACTCTGGATCAAGCGGATCTGAATATGTCTCTGTAACCATGTTAACAGCGCATGGTGTATCCGAAAGATCTTCACATGGATATTCCTCTTTGTTGTTGCTTTGTAGAGTTGGTCTATTCTGCAAGAAAGCATATAGAATATGGGAAAAGTTTGATCTCCATAGATAACATAATATAGAGTTGATAAAAAAATAGATACGGAACTTTTAAAAGTTCCATCTATAAACATTTCATAAATTATAGGTCTTAGCACTTTTCTTATATATTACACATCACCAAACAGTAAAATTCTTCTGCCTCTGTTAACATCTGAAATTAGAAAGTTTTTATTGTGCAATGTATAATCATGTTTTGTATTAAAAATAAAAGAATATAAATTTTTTTCTTGTATCGGATAATAAACATGTTTATGTTTATAAATGGTTGTAGCTATTGAGGTATAGCTTGGTACATTGGATATGTTAGATGATACAGTTATTTGATTGATAACTTCATCATATATTGATTTTGTGCCATTAAATGGGTCATTTTTTACTTTCTGAATGATGAGATCTCTAGTTTTTAAACTAATTTCAGTTTCAACATCTTCCGGGTGATTATGAATATTTTTTATACCTTACTAAAGTAGTTCCAGAAGTCACAGCAGTTACTGTACCAATATTATTCTTCTCTTCTAATATTTCTTCTCCCCATTAGTACTATTATTTAATATACATGTAAAACCATTTATAATTGGAACGCTTCTATTTCGACTTTTATTAATCCAAACAATACTGTTTTTTCTTCAGGTAATATTTGGTACATTATAAAATTAAAAAATATGATTACATTAATAAATCAATAATTTAAAACAAATTACCAAAAATATGTATTTCCAAAATACTTTATTCCAATATTTTTAATTTTCTAAAATCATGTTTTCCATAAAAATGTACTTCCAATAAAAATTTTTCCAAAAATATGTATTTTCAAAATACTTTATTCCAAAAAATGTGTTTTCCAAAACTATTTTTTTTCAAATATTTGTAGGACACGCAAAATTCTACTTGTAACATTTTGACCTTATGCATCTTTGAGTGAGTTCGTAAGGTACTGACCTACTATATTTCTTACTGGTAGAATTCTTGTATAAATATCGCGTAAATAATTTGCTTTTTATTAATTTTTTTGATTTATCAAAAAACCAATTGCAATATTTTTAATATAATTATATTTAAATTAATTTAGCTAATAATACTAATATTTTTAAAATTCTTTTGATTTAAGTGTGTTTACAATGGAAGACAGAGAAAACGATTATAGATTTTTGTTCAATTGAAGGTCCTGGTACAGTAACTAATAAAATAGTGAGACAGTGGTTAATCGAAGGTGATTTTAATTTTGAAGACCATACTAGCTGCAGGTGGCAATCAATATTAATAAACGGGGATTTGTTGACAGGTTTGAATAAAAAGCATTTTTCGTGCAGTCGTAATTTAGGAAAAGATTTTGGTGTTCACCAAACTACGATCTTACGTCACAAGCATCAGATTGATTTTGCACAATAAGCCTGATCAAGATTTAGACGAACTCACTGAAGTTCAGACAAAAGAGCGCGTCAAAATCGTAAAACATATTGACATCCGATGAGAAGTTGGTCTATCTAGTCAACTTCAAAAAAGCAATGGTTTCCACATAGCCAATCAGTTACACGAGTTTTTATTTCTGACTGATAGAATTTCGAGAGCATCTTGTACTTTGAAGTTTTACTGGCAACAGTTAGATTGCTTCTATGAGAGGCTGAAAGTAAGTACTCAGCTTTGAATAATCGAAAAAGTATATTATTAGGACCATGCCGATCCCCAGTAGCTAAGAAGATCAATCAAAAGTATAAAGAAGCCCAATGGTATAAATGTTGTGCCATGTCGGCTTACATTTTGATGGAGCACTTTTGGTACGGTCGACGTTTTGATTCGTTCGATTAAGTCGAGGAGGCTTGTCATAAGTTTTTCGCTTCGAAGAACTACCTTGGTACTACAATCAGATCTAGATGCTCGCAAGTTGGTTGAAGAAAATCAAAGATTTGTAGTTTGTATTTTGAATAGTTTTACGTGTTTGTTGCTACACTTCGTCCTTACATACTTCTGTAAAATTGTATAATGATGCTTCCCATGTAACAACTATTACCAGATTAATCAAAAGATTTCAAGAAACAAGATAGGTGACTGATAGACATCGTTCTGGTAAGCCTAGTTTGGAGAAAGAATGAGTCAATGTCGAAGATGAACACAACAGACAACATGTCAACAATCAATTTGGTGTGACTAGCTCAGTTGGTATACCTACTGAAATATCACGTAGTAGTGTTCATCGTATTCTCAGTGGTGAGCTCTGTTTAAATCCCTGCAGAAAAGCAAAAACATCAGAAAATATAACTAAGAAAAGCGCTTGGATTTTGTCAAGCTTATTTTTATGCAATAAGGTTTATGTAATTAATTTGGATGATGTGTTATGGTCAGATGAATCGTATTTCACGTTATGTGGAATAGTTAATAGGTATAATTTTATAAATTGGAATTCTAAAACCGTAACAAAATTTAAGTCATGAAATCATTCACCTAAAGTTTGCACGTGGTTTGGTTATTCAGTGGAATACAGTTTGATACTGTTTTCCTTTTCTTAGATAGTAAATAGCAAGAATTATTATGAGATGCTGCATTTCTATGCTATACAAAAATGGTTTTTGTCATCGGCACTCTAACAACAAGATGGTGCAACTCCATATTAATCTAATGTAGAAAAAAATTCTTGAGCTCTGTTTTCCCAGATGAGCGAATAATTTCAAGGGAATTCCCTCAAAATTGGCCAACACACTTATCTTCACTAAACTACTATTTTTGGAGTTTACAATTATTTTACATCACGAGAGTTTCGAAGAACTGAAGATTCAAATAGTTGAAGCGATAACAAAAGCCAATCAAAATTAAGTAAAACGATCAGTCCATAATCTAAAAAAACAGATTGAAATGTGTTATGCAGAATCAGTCAAAGATCTCGCATTATTTTGGATTGCAATAAAATTACTGTATTATTATATTACTTTTTATTTGATTTGACTCATAGCGTAAAATAATCGTTATCGAACAAAATTATTATGTCTTCCTGAACCCGGGTGTAAAAAAAATTCATTATCCCCTGCATTCTCTTTTACATCCGTGCTTTACTGTATATTTAAATTCTGAAGGTTGATGTTTGTGTTAAACATAAAAAAACAATAAATCGCAATTATTATTTCCTTCTATAAATCGCTGAACAAATAAGTTCCCAAGATTATTTTTTTCTTTTATTTATAATATTTTCAAATACTTGTAAAGTATTAGGTTAAACGTAAAGTTCTTGCCAATTTTTAATATTATGTTATAACTCAAATAAAAAATGTTCTGATACATTACAATAAACTTATATATTATCATTTAATGAGTAATGTATTAAATTATATTAATAAAGAAATCACTTGTTTATCTGAATTATCTTTCTATTTTTTTAAGCGCTAAAATGAATGTTGACAAAGAACATATAAGATACTGTCTTGTACGAATTTCAGAAGAAGAGCAGTTCGACTGAGGCAACTAAAAATTTGCAAGATGTATTCGGAAAGGAAACTGTAAAAAATAGAACAGTTCGGTTCTGGTTTCTAAAATTCCAAAATGGAAATTTCAGCTTGGAAGATAAACCACGTTCAGACAGGCCTTCTGTTGTTGATGACGCCATCTTGAAGTCTGAATTAAGAGCAGACTCATTTTCTACTACAAGAGAATTAGCGAAGAGACTTCAAGTTTCACAAACAGCTATTACAATCAATATTTATAAACTAGGATTTATTCAAAAATGATCTAAATGATAACCTCATGATCTCACAGAAAAAAACAAAATGGATCGTGTTTTTAAATGTTCTCTCCTTTTACGATATGCAAAAACAGCCATTTTTTGACAGATTGATAACCGGAGAAGTAAAATTGATTTGTCACGCGTAAAAAGAGCCTATGTCTTACCAGGTGAACCAGTTCCTACCACATCAAAACCGAATATCCATGCAAAAAAGACTATGATTTCTATTTGGTGATTATCATTTGAAATACGAAATAAATTTGCGAATTTAGTCAATCGAGAGGGTGTTATTCTAAACCATGATACTGCAAGGCCACACGTTGCAATCAAAATCCATCGGAAGGTACATGAACTGGGTTGGGAAGTTCTTAATCACCCTCCATATTCGCCTTACATTGCTCCTTCGGACTACTATTTATTTCGTACCTTACAAAATTATCTGGACCAGAGATCATTCGAGGGATGTTAAATCGGTTCTTGTGACTTTCTTCGAGTCCAAATTTTTTGGCTAGAGGTATCGACGGTTTACCAGATAGATGGAGACAAGTTGTTGAAAATAATGGAAATTATATTTTGGATTAAATAAATATCTTTGTTAAAAATTTTTTGGTTTTTATTTTTGTTTAAAATTTGGCCAGAACTTTACGTTCAACCTGATATTAATTTTCAAAAATTTATCAATATTTTACGAACGAAATTCATTTTTTACTTTCTCTATTCAACATTTGTCATTAGATCTCGTGTAACGATGACTATTTTGAGGACTTGTCTCTACCTATTGCAAGTGCTGACGAAAAAACCACAATGATCAATAAATGGTGGCAATGGGGCAAAATATCAAATTCAGTTATGACACTGAATGACAAGAAGGAAAATCCGACGTCGTCACTGCCTCCCTCTTCATCCTCTACTAATTCTGTGACAAACCTCTTGTTCTATCAATTGTCTTGGATATTGGCTGTTCTGATATGGATTAAAAAGTAATTTTTAAATACGTCCTGTTTGTTGGTGTACAAATGAGAAGAATTAATTTTCTATTATACAAATGTGGTTTTCGCTTTTATGAAAAATCGATCACGTGCTTATTATCTGATGGAACAGTGGTTGTAAATTTAGTGGACAAAATTGAATTACTTCATACCTTTTTTTGAAAATTCTTTGAAGAAATTTGGTATATATATATATTTAAATATAGCGAACTTTTTTGTAAGTGCATAAAGGTTATAAAGAGATCAAACAAGGCCAATCTCCAAAACATATATTTAATAATTTTTTTATTTTAACAGCGAAACAAAATTATTTCCATTACATTTATATTTACTAACATCATATATAATTTAGTTATTTTTGAACTTTAATATCCTGTTTGATCTCTGTTTGCCTTAAAAATACGTTTTTTCAGGGATAACACCAAGTTTCTTGTGATATTTATGTCAATATCATCCCAACAATATCATATAGCCTTTTTAAAATCAACAACATTGTTAAAGTTTCGGTTGCGTTTTACTACAGTGTAACCCGTTTAATATCACCTCGCTTAATATCACGACCTGTTTAATATCATGGTACAACGAAAAACATTTATCTAACCCCAATAAAGTAATAGACTTTTGCCCGCTTAATATCACCTCGCTTTATATC